>JABFQA010000325.1:0-21733 GCA_022817065.1 Probaryconus sp. ZL-2020
CAGTTGAACTTTTCCCCGTTTTGAGTAAAACGTGGTGGCGATCCTGAGACGTTTGGGGCCTCGAGTGGGTGCCGAGAGACTACCGGGAACGTGGCGAAGGGACGAGTTAAATTCCGCCTCGTTACAACATATATTTAAATCATTAGACTTCGTTTACAAATTCAGACACATTCATTTATTACATTGTGGTGAATTTGTGAAAATATAAGGATAATGATAATTTGTTCAAATAAGGAGTGATAATCTGTTGTTTAATTTGGTTACCCAAAATTGAATATATTTCTGTTTTCTTTGTAATAAAAGAAGGATAGGTTCAAGTTTTGGGTGCCCAAGCTATATACCTTTTTCTTAATTGATATAATTTCTAATTTAAAATTTTGTTTGTTTCAGCTGAAACCTGACGTATCAAAGTGGTATCTAATGCTACAATATCAAAGTGATATTTATTTTTGAAATTAAAATATCTAAGTTATATTTACCTGAAATTAAAATAGCAAAGTGCTATTTACTTTAAATTATTAATTTATCTTACATTAGTTTAAGGCGATGTCGAAGTGAACATAACCACTTTGAAAACTAAAAAAGTCCTAACTATGTTATTTTTGCACCGATTTTTGATTATTTTTTAGCAAAATAACGCATACAAGTGAGAGAATCGGTGGATCAAATATTACAAAGAAATTCCAAAAAAATTTATTAATTTTTGTTTTTGACAGGAGACCTGTCAGCACCTACTTTATATATATGAAAATATAAAAAAATGTATGAAGAATTACCTGAAGATATTTGATCCACCGATTCTTGAAACACTAAGGAAAAAATTTATCACGAAAAGTTGCATAATTATTATGTATTATAATAATTATCACTTTCCGCGTTTTATATACACAAAATTGCAATATATAAAATTATTCACTACATTATACCATCAATAATGTAGCAAACGTTTTTAACGCAGCTTCGCAGATGGCGCCACTGGCGATTGCTCTGTGGCGTACATTGGTGATTGGCAGGGATCGGCGATAAATATCGAATTTCGATATGAACATTTTTCTCACTTTACAATATCGATATTTCAATGTTCATTTGTTTTTGAAATAAACTGTTCATAACAATAAAATTATTTTGGTAGAGCTGCCTGCTCTGGGACCAACAAATAACATAACAATATAATTAAAAAAGTAAAAGTGATAGTAAGTGATAGTGGTTGTGTTATTGATCCTGTCGAGAAAGATTTTTTTGATATGGGTCATTACAAGAAGAGAGGAAGAAGAGTTCCAACATCTAAACCACTGTCCCGCAGGAAATCAGACATAGAAAGGTAAGATAAAGTATTCATTCTTAATTTAATTACCTCATGTTATCATATATAATCATTTCGACGTCTCTTTACGAAGACTAGCACAATTAAAATTTCCTTATAGAGTTTAACATTGAAATTTTTGCACTGTGCTAGTCTTCGTAAGAGGCGTCGATTTACCTCATATCATACATATTACATAATATATTACATACATACATACATACATACATTTCAGAAATAATAAAACTGTTATTGGTATGAATTAAGGGAAATGAGGTGAAACATTGACCACTGAAGGTGCTATTCTGTAAGTGATCGGATTGCATCCGACTGAAATCTGAACGCGAACAACAGTCATTTTAATACTGAATAACGTTCAGATTTCAGTCGGAAGAGATCCGATCATTTAGAGAATATCACCCTGAGTACGCACGTTCACGAAAACAATATTATTATTAATAATATCGAAATTTTGAACGTGCGTTCGGCAATTTCACGTTAATACCATTAGTTTTATTAATGTGAACGTTTCCTGAACACGACGCTATCTCTCATAGTTGTCCGCTGGAAAACGCAGCTATTTTATTTGAATAATGGATGCGTTAAACTAGTAGGACAACTATGAGAGAGTCGAGTGTATTTAAATAAACGTAATGTACCCATCCCAAACATTTTATTACAAAAGACACTAAGCCAAAAAGAAAGAGAGAAAGAAAGAAAGCGAGAGAGAGACAGAGAAAATTATAATAATTATTCTTTTATTTGCATGCAAATAAATCTATAGATATTATAGTATTTAAATATATATGTTTTCAATGTTAATTTTTATATAATTAAAATGAAATCAAAATTAAAAAAAAAATTTAATATATTGAAACGTTACATTTCTATTATTTTTTTATATAATAATTGACATCTATACATACAGAATGAGAGGTAATAAATTCATTAAACTGATAGCTCAATAACTATTGTAATTCATTTATAGGTGCCTCTGGGGTTTTACTTTTTTGTGCTCCTTGTTGAACACCATTTGACAATGTAAAAATTTTCTTTCAAATTTGAGGAATGAATTTAAAAAATTATATTGAATGACAATTTTATTTTAAAATCAGTTGGATGAATTAGTTAATTTTCATTGCATATGTGCAAATGTCAATTATTATATAAATAAAAAAATTAACTTTTTGATATACAAATTGCAGTTTCAGCTTCAACATTACATAAGTAATATAAAAATGAAAAGAAATAAATGGAAATTAGAATAAATGGAATATTCTTTATTCGGAAAAAACATTTCAAATTTGAAACATGCTACCGACAGTTTCGCGAGATAGAGAGAGATTGAGACAGAGTCTTTTAACGTCTACTGTTTCAATTGATGTATATAAAAAAAATATAAGGAACAGCAAAAAATTTGATTTTGAGATAATATTTTCCTGTATAAATTTCCAATATTTATAATGAATTATACACCAAATATTTGAATTTGTGATTTTGGTGATGAAAAATTTATTTCGAAAAATACGTCCAAAATTCATTGTAAATATTAAAAATGTTTACAAGAAAGTATTTTACATTGTCACTTTTGTTTACAGCTTATGATTAGCTTAACATTAGGTGTTGTTGTCAATTTTGTTTACTGTATTTAACAAAACTGATTATCCACAGCTGATGTTAAGCTAACACTAATCATTCAAGAAAAGTGAAACTGTGTATGTGTGTACAGTCAGCTTCAATAATTTTACAAATAGTACATTGTTAATAATACGAGAGATTTTTTCTTACTTTATTGTTAACTTTTTGTAATGTACATATCTTCAGATGTAAGTTTCCCCATATTTCTCATTTTTGAAATTGACTGCCAACTCTTAAACTTTTGTTCACTCCGAAGGTGGGGAAAGAATATAAGGATAAAATGAACTTTGCATCAAATGAATATATCGTACACAATGATTTTTACACAAAATGAGTTGTTAAAAAAAAGGATGATAAATTGACTTTTCCATAAAATGCAAACCACTGTCAGTACTTTCAGGTTGTTTTTCAATGAAGCTTCATACTTATTTTTATATTATCAGTAAATATATAATATTTTTTAATGTCGTGCAACTTTTCTTCAATTAAAATGTTTTTTAGGCCTAGGGCAGAGGAGAAATTGAAAACTATTCGAGTCCATCATTGCAAAATAAGTTTCACGAGCTCCCACTTTAAACTCCCATTTTCAAAATGTCCACTTTTACCATGTACAACCGTAGTTCAACTACCATAAGCAAAAAATAAAACTGATCATCAACATCGGCAGTTCAGCTGACCCTAAGCAGTAAACACAACTGACCATCAACAATCAGAATTCAGTTAACACTACACGGAGAGACAAAACCTCCAGCGATTGGTGTGAAGCACATTACTGAGTGAGGTCGACAAGGATAGAAATACAAAACCTCTAAAGATAAACAAAGACAAATTAACATTTTTATCATTGTTTATCTTTAGAGGTTTTGTATTTCTATCCTTGTCGACCTCACTCAGTGGTGTGCTTCACATCAATCGCTGGAGTTTCTTTCTCTACGTGTAAGCAGTCAAGAAAAGTGATATTTGAAAAGCGACTTTTGATACAAAATGATATTTCATTCAATCCAGTATTTTCTTGAAGCAAATCGTATGCCATTTACGACATTGGTAAATAACACATTAACACATATGTATCATCTAAAATTTGTGTTTCGTTGCTCTTTCTTTTTTTAATAATTAAATAACGTAAAAAGTCAAAAATAAATAATCAATTGTTGATTATTTCATATTTTTTTTCAATGAAATAATTTCAAAAGCAGTTTTGTTATCTCCACGTAGGTCAAGGTGTTATGCAACATTTTATCATATATTGGATAAAATTAAAAAAAATTATCCTTCTTCTTAATCTGTCAGAATAATTGAGTAGCTGGATGTTACAACTCGCTCAGCGCCATTACATTTGTATTGCGCTCAGCGAGTTTTAACATCCAGCCACTTAATTACAATTTTCTTTACAGTATAATAATGATACATGTGGAACCCCATAGATTATTAATCAGCAAGATCTAGTTTATTTAAATAGAAAAATAGAAGATAAAAAGTTATAAGAGTAAGAATAACAAATTATTGACCACTTTTTTTGTCACATGCAACATGACTGCATTAAAAAAATTGTTATTTTGTTCATAGTAAAAGTCATAACATTATAATTAAAATAATCTCTAATTTCGAAAAATCTAAAAAAGATTCTACAATTATAATGTAGTTACAATTTTTGAAGTGGATTAATATAACTTCATTTTTTAAAGATCATTTTTCATTTTCGATGGTCAGTTTCGTTTACTGCTTAGGATTACCTTCACTTCGGGTGTGGACTGTCAGTTTTGTTTAATCCGACTGGAATTATTCCAGCTCACGAGAAATCCCTCCTCCCTCCCTATATTAAAGAACACATGACACGCTTGAAGTTGCAGAATGCTTACCTTTCTATCTCCCAATCAAATTGCTCAATTCGTGCAATCCCTTGTAGAAATAAATAAACTCCGAAAAGCTCCGAAATCAATGTGCGAAAAAGTGCGACAAAACTTGGCGAAACAGGTGCGAAAAGGTGTCTAAAATGGAAATTCGGACATTTTCGCATATTTTCGCACTTTTTTGCACTAGAAAATTTAAATCGTTCAGTTGCTTTCAAAGTATGAAAAGGTGCGAAAAAGTACGAAAATCTCAGAAAAAGTCGGAAAATTTCCTATCCAAATATTTGAGAATGAGTACAAAAAGATGCGAAACTATGAGTTTTTATTGTTCTCACCTTTTTGTATTTATTCTGAAATATGTGGATTAGAAATTTTCCGACTTTTTCTGAGATTTTCGTACTTTTTCGCACCTTCTCGTACTTTGAAAGCAACTGACCGATTTAAATTTTCTAGTGCGAAAATGTTCGAAAAAGTCCGAGTTTCCAATTTAGACACCTTTTCGCACTTGTTTCGCCAAGTTTTGTCGCACTTTTTCGCACATTGATTTCGGAGCTTTTCGGAATTTATCGCACTTTTTAGGACAATTTATTTCTACAAAGGAAATGCCAACTTCGTAAAAACAAAATATGTTGGCTGCATGGTTATATAAAAAAAATTAAAATTGAAATATATTTCTGATTGCGTGTTCTAAATAGACAAATCATTTCGCTATTTTTTTGAAAATAAAATGATTTTAAAAGTTATAACATACTTTTATGGAAACAAGCGTGTAATGTACTTTTTAAGACGAATTTATGTCGCTGTAAACACTTGGTAATTAATTACTGAATTTCACAAGACATTAGACAAATGAAAATAAAGAAGACTGAAGTATACAAATGATATTGACAGTACGAAATCGAAATAGATCAAAGTAAATGAATTAATGACAAAAGATTTTGAAATACAACCGAAACTGTTTCGAAATCTTGATGGAACTGAGGATGACGGAATAGAGTATATCGTCTCGCGTAATTACACATAAAAATAATTAGACTTAGCCGAATTGAATGCACCCCTATTATGTCAATGGTCTTAGCCGATTTCATACCTTCAATTCACGAACTCGATCTACGGACGATACACAGCAGACGTTATGTCAACACGCGTGCAACGTTGCCTAACTTGTTCTTGTTTGGAGCAAAGCATTTCCATTGGTCGTTCATTTACAGTAACATAGAAAATGTGGCGCTTATTTCTTTTTATATATGGGTTACAAATATTAAACGAATTCCGATTCTGGACAACAAAAATGTTCCTTTTGCCACGAACATGTTTGAAAATAAAAAGCAGTAATAATTAAAAAGTAATCTAAAATTTAAAATCAATTACTGGAACCCCAATAGTACGCTCTTTCACGAGATATAAATACCTTGCAATATTAACAAAAAATGAATTCGATCAGGAGAAGGGAATTGACATAAAAAAAAATACTTTCTCCGCAATGTTAATAACAATCACCAGAAAAATTCACGTAATAACTTCGTAGAACCACGCGGTCGAATATAGAATACTGCTGGCTACAATGCGTGTGCCAGACAGCTACGTCACAACACATCTGCTCAGTCCAGCGGTACATCCAGAAAGAGAATGGGTTTAGAATAATGTTGCCCATAGCAATGCCGATCATGCTTCTTTCACTCGCTTATATTCTATTTCATTCTATGAGTTTCATATATTTCGCTATTCAGTACAATATCTTTTTCCAATTTATTTCCGCTATTGATATTTCCGTTTCATTATCAATATGATATTACGATAAAGGATTACGATAAATATATAATAACAATAATTTTAAGCGTAATAGCAATTAAAAATATTACCCAGGGGAAAGATAAGGGGAGTCTATCGTTCGTCACTGGATGTATTGCTTGTCGGAGGTCCGCTGAAGGTCCTACTGAGTGGAATTTAAAAACGTTGCACATACAATGTTTAAGGTAGAAAGTGTTTCATGTAATGGCTGAAACTGATGTATAATATTCCTCAAGTGTCATATTATGAAATTACAAAAAATATCATAGGTGCAACTATGCACAGAACTTAGATAATAAATTTTGAAATTGACACTTGACATGATATAAATGCATGATTTATATGAAGAAAAACATGTAGTTTGACTGTACATTTCAAAATGTAATATTTAAAGAATTTGTCTTTTACTTGAAAAATTAATATAATATTCTTCGATTAAGGTATATTGGGAAATAAAAACATTTATAAATCACCATACGTTTACTTAATAATAGCACGTCAATAAATGAAATTTTATAGAGATGAAGAATATTTTATAGTAATTAATTACAAAAGTCGTGTAAATTGCTATTAATATAATTTTTGTCAGACTAGTATTATTCCAGATATAATTTTATCCATGATGAATTACATTAAATTGCAACTACAATTACTGATATTTTCTTAAATTTTACTATCAGTGTAGTTGAATGTTATTTTTTAATGGCGCGAATGATGAGCTTCCTAGTATAGTGGATCTGTCAGATGAAATAACGGATTAAGATATAGAACTTAAATTTGATGAAGTTGAAACCTTAGTTGAAGATCCTGATATACAATTAATGGACAATTCATTACCTTTAAAATCTTGTCTAATTTGTAATACCTCTCTTGAGAAATATCACTCTGACGTTTTCGGAATCCAAAAAAATTATCATATTATTATGAGCGGTACTTGAAATGAAACTAACTTTTTTTTAATGAAAATTCAACCTATCGTCAAAAGATCAATTTACATCGAAATGCAGTCGGACAAATCCTGCGTATTCCTCTCTCGCGAAATATCACTCCTACGTTTTCGGAATTCAAGAAATTATAATTACCCCGTGTTCCCGGACCATGCTACACGGAAAAAAAAGATATGTTCAAAATAATAATACTTGTATTATTACTTTGTATTTGTAATACAAACATACATTATATTTCTCTTAAACATAAGTATGTTTGTTTTAAACATAAGTGTGTCTGTGGGAAGCATACTTATATTTAGCATACTTAAAATAAAAATACAGTATGGTTAAGTAACTATTAACAATACTATATGCTTACATGCAAGCATACTTCTGGTTAAGTCAAGCATACTTTTTTTTCCGTGTAATCACTGTGGAAGTTTACCTGGTATACCACAGGAATCGTTCATGACACGAATCCCGTCGTGCCTCGCCTCCATCCGCACGGTTTCTGTACATCTTGGATTAGGGATCACACCAATTATATAATATCATGTAACTTTAAAATTATTAACCCTATAGTAGACTGGTGTACAAAAGTAGTCTTGTGAGAAAAAATATGTTTCTTATATGTTCATTATGTCCAAATATGGAAATTTAAACAAAATGTGAAAAGAATAATGTTCTGGAAATAGTCGATTATCAATATTTTTAAAAAAATTTATTTCCCTGAACTCTAAAAAAGTATCGAAAAATGGACTTCTTAGGAAATACTGCCTCATGTTTTTGTTTCGAAAATATTCTTTGTAACTGTTTTCACGGGATAATTTCGACTCTTATAATGTTGCAGAAATTGTTCAATTCTCAATCATTAATATGAATTCTAAAAAAGTACGAAGTAACGGACTTATGTGGAAACACTACCTAATTCATATTTTTTGCCACTTATTTTTTCTGTTTAATCTATGTAATATTTTTAGTCGATGGATGTGATGGTCAGTTTTTAGAGAATATATAAATAAAAGTCTCCGTTCTTCGGTTCGCATCTTTCCATTTTTGTTCAGGCAAATTACAAATTCGTACAAAAATCCCTTCTTTTGAATGGAGCCCGTCATCTTTGGCATTAAAAATATATACCTGCAAATAATATAAATCTATATAATTAGATAATGTAGAATGTTCCAGCATATTTTAGAAGGAGCCATCATATTCCTCAAATAAGAACAACTTTTTGGAAAATTTGGTCGTTTGCTTACCACTGCAAAAATAGTTATGAACGAATCAAGTTGAAAAATAAAGATAATTTCCAGTCTGCTGAGTTATAACTCAAATCTCAGAGGTAAGCAAACGACCATATTTTGCAAATAGTTATTCCCGTTCCTGGAGAACATTTGTTTATAACTATTTTTGCAGGGGTAAGCAAACGACCAAACTGTGCAAAAAGCTGTTTTCACACATGAAGAACATATTTAAAAAATATGGTCGTTTGCTTACGCCTGAGATTTGAGTTATAACTCAGCAGACTGGAAATTATCTTTATTTTTCAACTTGATTCGTTCATAACTATTTTTGCAGTGGTAAGCAAACGACCAAACTGTGCAAAAAGTTGTTGTCACCCTTGGAGAACATATAAACGGACGTTTTTTGAAAAAGTGTTCAAACGCGGTTTTACGTCCATTAACGTAACGAAATGATCAAAGATCGATTTCAAAAGTATTAATTTCACTAGTTTAATGTCTCCCTTGTATGAAGTATACATTTTTTTTTCAAAAAATTATATTCATTACTCCAAAACGTGACAACAATTCATTAATTGGGACCGCTTGAAATATTTGCTATTTCCGCGCGGTAATTGTTTACGAGAACATCGGCTGGGTATTTGAATCAATGAAATAACGTCTCCTCTTGACATCTATCAAGTGATATTTGTCAAAAATTATTTCAGTATTGTGAAAAATCGTTAAAATCCTCCCAAAAAAAAGAACTTTTTGATCGGCGATTTCCGTGCAGTAATTGGCCCGGAATCATTTTGAAATCGATTGATAACGCTAAGATTGAGTGTTACCTACAAAAAATCTTGCCACGTGTTTTGCGAAAAATCAATAGATTTACTGGAAACGGACGTTTTTTGAAAAAGTGTTCAAACGCGGTTTTACGTCCATTTTTACGTCCATTAAAAATGTGAAATGCATGAATGAATACTTTTATTAAAAAAATGTATGAATACATAAATAATTTAAAAAATTATTTCCGTTTTATGTTCATGACCCGGCGTAATGTGTCACTTTGTAATTTTATGTAGTAAAAGTTTAATATTTTAAAAATAATAATCGTATGTTATTAAAATGAAATATGTTTTCGCTTCTTTCTAACCTACTCATATGGTAATCAAAAACAGCCGTATTTACAATAAAATCAAAAATAAATATATTTCAATTAAAAAATTTTATTTTTTAAAAATAAAAAAATGTTAAATAATTGTTTATTACAATATATAATAATATAATATTTGACAAAAATTTTTGTTCGTAAATAGTTGCAAATTTCTCATACAAAACATCCTTAGGTATACATACCCATATATACAGATCTTTTTAATGAATGAATGTTTTATAAATTTGCAATAACATTGTAATAAAATGCAATTACATGTATGAAATCTATAAATTTTTGTTATTTTGCAGAAGGAAAAAAAATGAAAAAGGAGATGCAGAATTGAATAAAGATGCATGTACAGAAACTTGCAGTGCATCTCCTGAAGAAACAATTCTGTTGGAATTCCTGGTAGTGGATTCTAAAGATGACGTAAGTGATAAGGTAGAACATCAGTCAAATTCATTTGTTTCTGATCTACCGCATTTATCTAATTTAAATATAAATGATGATAAGAACGTTACGTTGCAAGTGGAAAAACAAAACAAAGCATGTTGTTTTGATATTCCTCGTATCATAAGCTGCCACAGTGATACTGCCGACGTAACACGCGATAAGGATACAATAATTAATGCAAATAGTTTAGATTTTTCAAGTGTCAATAGTTTTATTTCAAACGATGACATTATTGTTACGTACGAAGGGGAAGGACAGGACAATGCATGCTGTTCTGATGTTCCTCGTATCACAAACTGTGATAATCCAGACGAAACGATTGAAAAAGAACTAAATTTTGCATACAAATCCGATATTTCGCATAACAAAGACTTTACAATCAGTAATAATGACGTTCGATATGAAAAGGAAGAAAATGACAATAAAACTAAGAATGATCTTCCTGATTTAATTATTGAAAAAGAAAACACTAATGATACATACACGAATGACATGATTCGTCCAAATTCGCGCTGTATTATAGACACTGATCATTTCCTCTCCGAAATGCATCGGACATTTGACAATCATGCAGTTGGAATTGAATGCTTATTCAAAGACTGGAAATTAGTTAAAACGCACCGCCGTGGCTTATTGACACAATATTTCTTCAAATGTGATATGTGTAATTATGCCGCTAATTTTTGGTCGGAGCCAATATCAGAGAGTCAAATGAATGTCAATGAAGCTGCTGTATCCGGTACAATCACTACTGGTATTGGATTCGCGCAACTCGAAGAGTTGTGTGCAGCTATCAATGTAAATTGTTTGTCAGACAGAACATATGTAAAAATTAGAGAAATTTTGACAGACGATTTTCAACAAATAGCTTTTCTTACAATGCAAGAGGCAGCTGAAGAAGAAAAGCGTTTAGCGTTAGAGAATAACGAAATCATTGATGGCATTCCATTCATAACTGTTGTTGCAGACGGTCAATGGTCTAAAAGATCTTACGGACATACTTTTGATGCATTGTCTGGTGTTGGTTCTATTATAGGATTCCGCACTGGTAAAGTTCTGTATATTGGCGTTCGTAATAAATATTGCGCTTTTTGCCATTATTACATGCGAAATGGTAAAGAAGTTAAAGAACATAAATGCTACAAAAACTTTGACCGTAGCTGCAGTTCTTCAAAAATGGAATCCGACGCAATTGCAGAAGGTTTCAAATGCAGCATTGAAATGCATGGTTTGATATATAGAACTTTGGTTGCCGACAATGACAGCAGCGTTTATAAAGCAATCCTCGATGACAATCCTTATGATGCTCAAAATATTTTAGTTCAGAAAATAGATTGCACGAATCATTTATTTAAAAATTTGAGTAAGAAAATTGAAGCTATTTCAAAAGAACCCGTTCCGGGTATGCTTAGAAATAAGGACGTTCTAAAACTTCGCAAAGTCATACATGACAAGGGTCCTATTATCAAAGATGAAATAAAAGATGCAATTTCTCGTAGAAATTCTTCGGGCGAAACTTATGAATCTGCAGCGATTGAACTGCAGAAGGATATCCAGAACGTTCCTCGACATGTGTTCGGTTATCACACGTTTTGCGAAGAACGTGGTTTCACTAAATGTTTATCCACTGAAAAAAATGAAAATTGTAGTTACGTTCCGTCACTAATAAAGTATGGTTTGTTTGACAAAATTGTAACCGCAATCGACTACTTCAGTAACTTTTCAAAGAGTTTGCTGTATGAATTAACAAACAACCAAGCGGAAACATTTAATTCGATTATATGTAAACAAATTGGCGGAAAGCGTATAAATTTTGGAGCAAGAGGTTCATACGATACACGAATAGCTAGTGCTGTTGTGCAATATAATACGCAAGAAGTTTTGAGCAGATTGTATCAAACAAAGAACAATGTTGTTCCCGATGTTGTTGACAAAATTGAGCAACGACGACAGAATAAAGTGGCCAATAACAGAATTTATCGATCCGAAAAAGAGAAACAAGATAATGTCGTTAAAAGACTCGAAGGAGATCAATTTTATGGTCCGAATTGTAACAAACCCGACATTGATGAACAAACTATGGAACAACGTCGTCAAGAATTGTTTCGGCGTCTGCAGGAAAATGTTGCCAGACGAGAAGAAATAGAATCTGAAACAACAGATCAAAGCAATTCAGAACAATGGAAGATGATACGGAAACGGATGTTAACAGCATCCAATTTTGGTGCAGTTTGTGCAATGAGGCCAACAACGTCATGCGTTAATAATGTCCTACGTATTCTGTATTCCTCATTTGACTCGTCGGGAATGCAATACGGCCGTAAAAATGAAGACAAAGCTCGAGATGAATTGTCAAACCTCATAGGCAAAGACATTCGGATTTGCGGATTATTCATAGATCCGGATATTCCATTTTTGGGAGCCTCTCCTGATGGTCTAATAGACGATGACGGTTTAGTAGAAATAAAATGTCCTAAAAGTGCAGAGAACAAAACAATAACAGAAGTTCTAAACACTCTTCCACTTTTAAGAAGGATATTTGACAAGCGTGATTTACAATCAATGAATGTTAATCATGCATACTATTACCAAATTCAAGGACAATTGCATATTACAAAACGGCAATACTGCATTTTTGCTCTTTGGACAAACAGAGATATGAAAACGATTCGAGTTGAAAGAGATGACATGTTTTGGGAAAAAAAATGGTACTCAAATTAACTCGATTCTATAATGACTGTTTATTACCAGAAATTCTGGACAGTCGACATACAAGACGCATGAATATTAGAGATCCAGAATACATTATTGCAAATCAAAAAAAAGCTGCTTTAAAGAAGAAAATTGCTACAGCATCCTCCCCAGTAAGAGATTCCCAAAACATTGAGGATGCTGTAATTGGTTCTGAGCAGAAGATCGTTTCAAAAAAAAATAAAGTACGTAACGTGACTGACAAAAACGATCTGAAAAGGAAACGAAGAAAAGTGGAAATAATTACTAATGATCGTGATGACTTTGAAGCAATTGTAGTCGACAGAGTCGACGATTTCTCGTGTAAAGACGAAGTAAGTGCTAATTCGAACATGAAATCTTCGTTATCCAATATAAGAAATAGTGAAATCTTTGTTGACCAAGAAGAAGAGGATGACGTTACTTTCGTAGAATTAGGAAAAGATGAATCGACATTTTCTTTGCGTACGAAAACATTAGATTTGTTGTTTCCCATTAATCTGGAAGAAGTAAAACGGAATGTATTGTCCCCTAATACAATGATTACTGATGAATCCTTGGACGCTTTCTTACAAGTGATTAAGAGAACAACCTCTTGGCTAACTCAAAGTACGCAAAACATTTCATTTCCAAAATCTGTTACAGCAGTAAGAAATGAGAAATGTGTGGAAATAATGGGCGGAAATTCCACTGGACACTGGCGTTGCATCCACTTTGATGGTCAAAATCTTCATATATATGACAGTTTACCTATGGAGTTTGCTATACAAGAAAAACGTTACCTTCAATTACGTTTTCCTTCCATTGCATTAGACGAAATCATATTTGAAAGAGTCACACGTCAGCCTGACTGTATATGTTGTGGTCTTTTTGCTGCAGCATTTGCAACAACTGTAGCTCTGAACGGCAATCCGTCTTTGCAAAACTATTCGAAGGACAGCATGCTATTGCGAAAACACTTTTGCAGCATTATCGATAACCAGAAACTGTCGCCATTTCCAACTCAGAAGTGATTACTTTACAATGAATACATCGCTATTTGGAAAAGCAAAGAAAAATTTATGTCGATAATCAAAGTCCACCACTCTATACCCAAATAGATTGTTATTACTTCATGTAATTTCGATGAGATGTAAAAAAATTAGTACAATAAAACATGGTATAATCAGTGCGTTACAACTTGTCATCAGTTTTTACAAGATAGTTGTAACGAAAGGGGAAGTAATTACGCAGAAATAGGAATTGATATTTGATTTGTCTATATTCAGTTTCAATAAGATTCAAAAAGCAATGTCGTTAAACGATATTTTATGCAAAATGTCTGTGAATATATAGCAGCAATTGCATTTTGCTTAAAGAAGAGACGGAATTATTTTTTTAAAGGAGAGATGATATTAGCATGGTTGCATCTCACGATATTGGGCGATGGAGGGGCCCAATATATATTTTTTTTTTTACATTGAAGTATAATGTGTTGCTTTTCAATATTTCAAAATAGTAAATTGTAATGATTAGTAAAGCGTATTAAAATATTCGTGATATGAAAGAACAAAAACGGGGTAAGAGAAAGAATAGTAGCAAAAAGGTTTGGAAACGAATGGATACAGGAATTATTAGCTATTAGATGGGGAATTTAACGATAAAATTTGTTCTGTAGCGACATTTCGCGAGCGACCACCCTCTTTAATAAATATTTGGCGAAAAGTGATAAAGGTTGAGATGGGGTAGGGGGAATTAGATATCGTGTCGAAATTGCATTTCCTGCAACAATGACGAAAGAGGAACCATATTGAAAAAACGAGAGAAAGAAAGTCCTCGTGCCCTTTTCGTTTTTGCGCGAGACATTATGATATGCCCGTAACAGGGCCAATCGTCGATTGCCTGATATGTTATGGAACTCTCTATCCGCCGGAAAGTGAAGGCTTTAAAAGCTTAACTTTATCTCCTTCCGACATTTAATTTGCTGTTTCATTTTCACAATCTTCTATTACGCAACGCCAACGCCAATACCAACAACAGGGCCGACGTTTGGCCCTGTTACGAGCCAAACTCTTGTGAAACTCTTTTGTCAAAAAATTACAAATAGTTATTGCATCCATTGTATATTGTAGTATTGTACTTTTCTGTACTGAACTGCAATTTTACTACTTTCTGTGCTACAAACAGTACAGAAAAGGGCACTTCTTTGTCTCGAGTTGAAAAAAGTTACTTATTGCAAAATAATAAAATTTTAGAATTCTTTTAAATATAAGCTGACAAATTATATTAAAAAAAAATTTTTTGATGTGTAAACATCTTTACGCGGACCCCCCCCCTTTCGGGGTAGGAAAAAATTTAAAATCGTCAAATCGTCAGATCGTCAGATTGTCATATTGCCAGCGTAAGTGCGTCAGAGCATCAGAACGTAATAACGTTAGAACGTCAGATCCTCAGATCGTCAGATGGTCAGATAGTATCAGATC
Source organism: Probaryconus sp. ZL-2020 (assembly GCA_022817065.1). Lineage (NCBI taxonomy): Eukaryota > Metazoa > Arthropoda > Insecta > Hymenoptera > Scelionidae > Probaryconus > Probaryconus sp. ZL-2020. The sequence continues at coordinate 15,533 of JABFQA010000325.1, forward strand.
GTCATATCGTCAAATCGTCAGATAATATCAGATCGTCAAATCGTGTCAGATCGTCAGATCATGGTCAATCGTTTCAGATAGTATCAGATCGTCAGTTCGTGTCATTTCGTCAGATAGTCAGATCGTCTCTGGTCGTCTCAATTCGTCAGATTGTCAGTTCGTGTCAGTTCGTCAGATCGTCGGATCGTCAAATTGTCAGTTCGTCAAATCGTCAGATTGTCAGTTCGTGTCAGTTCGTCAGATCGTCAAATCGTCAGATCGTTTTAGATCGTGTAAGATTGTGTGAGATCATCAGATCGTCAGATCATTAGATCGTCAGATCGTTAGATAGTCAGATATTCTCAGATCATTACATTGTCAAATCGTGTTAGATCGTCAATGGTCAGATAGTGTCAAATCGTCAGATCGTCATATTGTCAGATCTTGTCATATCGTCCGATCTTGTCAGATCGTTTCAGATTGTGTCAGATCATAAGATCGTCACCGTAAGTGCGTCAGAGCGTCAGAACTTCAGAACGTCAGAACGTAAGATTGTCAGATAATCAGAAAGTTATAATTTCAGAACGTCATCGTCATCATAAAGTCAAATAAAAAATCAAATAAAAAAAAAATAAAGTACTCGTGAGTACTGCTTGTACTCAGTCCAATTTTTTTAACTACAATTAATTAAAAAATCTTAATTAAAAATCATCTTAATTAATAAAATTTCTTCTTTAGTTCATAATTCATTTAGAATTATTTAATCTATTGAAATATCTATCTAAGTAATGTAAATATACCTTTATACAGAAATACAAAGAAAGCCAATAAGTGATATTTTCGAGCAAGAATAACAATTACATTAATTAATTACTTTAATTTTACAGATACTTATGAACATTGGCGATCAGTACAATATGAAACAAGATTTTTAATATTGTTGCTATTTGTTTGTACAAGATGAAAATTCTTTATTCACGAAGGGAAAAGAATACTCGTACACTTATGAAGCCACTTCTAGTTGTGGAGTATACGTGCCTTCTAAATCTGCCTCTTCATGGAGTTTTCGAGGAAATCTTATTATTCAAGCAAGAGAAAATTCTGCCTACATGCAAGTAAGTTTGTTTATATTCATTTTCATCTAGAATGATTTAATCCTGCAAGCCGTATGTTGGTCTTTTAGGGAACAAACACCATTTAAATAACATGGGATGACACCCACAGCTCGCAGGGTTAAGAAACTCCAACTCCAAATCCAACTCCAACTCCAACAAATTTTCAGCCATTTTGACGGAAAGGGATTTTCAATGACAAACGTGCGGGGTCCTTTAAAACCCTTTCAAAGTTTGGGAGAAATGCAATATTTATTTACTAGGGAAATAATTAAAATAGTATTTTAAAATGATTTTGTGTAAAACATTATGATCTGTTAGTAATTTTAGAAATAATTTTTAGACGACAATTTGTTTTAACGTCAGTGAACAATATTAAAGAAGATATTCTTATGAAAAAGTTGATGCACAAAGATATACGACATGAACTTCTCAGGGATGATTTAACTCAAGGTAGAGGTGCACCAGATAAAAGAACGATATTGAAACACGTATGTTTATTTTTACTTACATTGTTTGCAACTGAACTTATATTGTAGACATACATATTATAGATATTACAAATTTTAGATTGGAAATATGTAATGTCTTCTCAGATAACGTCTGGAAAATCCTGCATTAGATACTGCAATTCATAATTTGAATAATACCACTATTTCAGTTTTGCTTTTCATTATCTCAGTATGCTACATCGGAACGACCTACAAGCAGCCTACAGCAATATTTCAGGAACAAGTTACGGAGAAGAAACCGTGAGGTAAAACTGTATTTCAAACTTGTTTAGTAAGCATACACTGTTAGACCACTAAAAAATGATATCAACTTGGCTACCCTCAAAATCGTAGGACGAATTGTGCCGATTGAATGATGTTGAGGGTTTTAAGGTACCAATTCATCGAGAATTAATCTTTATGAAACTCATCATACATGATTTATTTCATTTACTTTTATTCGCAGGGAGTGATAAATAATTTTAAATCTAGTGTCAATCGATGGAAAAAGTTATTCGACGCCGAAGACCCTCAGATTATGGATATCCCAGAACCGTATAAAAATTTGTCTTCCTTTGAAAAAATTCTTCTCATTTGAATTATGAGATCTGATATAGTGATTCATTTCATTTCTTCCTTCATCAATTGTAAACATTTTCTCAGGGAACTTTTGGACGAGGAGAAATATTTTTTCGACACATATTCAGATTCATACTCTTGCCCGAATGCAATGGAATACGACGTTTTCTTGGATCAAATCTACAAAATTCCTTCGTCAACCGAACCTAGTGTTCTTGGAATGAACAATACTGCTGATATCATTAAGGATCAATGTGAAGCAGAAATTTTATTCTCTTCACTATAACCTTTTTTTTATTCTCTTCGCTAACCCAGGTAAATTATTAAATTTAAGCTTAAGAGATTTTTGTTTTCCATTGTGTCAACTGCACATTATTGTATTATTTAAATAATTTCTATTTCAATAATGCTGTAAGGATCGAGTGATAAGTGTGTTTAAAATGTGACTTGAAAAGTTAAAAAATTAATTGGTAAAGAATTTTTTTTTATTTAATTCTATTATAAACATATGTTCATCATTCATTCTGAAATGATATTCTAATATTTCTTGAATGCATTAGGACTTGTGCAGCCAGATTCGTGTAACTCTCTCCTTGTCGTTCTCCCCATCGGCAGTGTTCGGTGCGCACCTAACAACTGCAGCCGAAAACTGTTGAACGGGAAACGACAAAGACCACACTATACGAATCTGGCTTCACTGATTAGGACAATTGCAATTAACTTGCCCACAAATAAATCAGCAGATCATTGGATAATACGAGGTGTTGCTATGTTCTGTCAATTAAGTCATAACATGTTATTAATTTATTATACACATAATAATTATACCTACATCTATTTCATATAACAATAAAATTGATATCAATAAGTACAGACTTAAATATAAATTATAATGCCTTTTAATGGTAAAATATTAGTTAATATATATTGATAATGAAGTGTTAAATAAGAAAGAATATACCTTAAATACTTGGTACAAACGATTCTTCATATCAACTAATAATACATTACATTTGTATTATTAAAGTATTGTTATTTAAAAATGCCAATAATCACATTATTAATTTATATAGTTATTAATTATTAATCATTTATCTGAAATACATTAATTTTATCATTATTATAGTACACTATGTGTAAATTGTCGATATATTGCTACATTCCAATCATTCAGTACAAAAGTTTGAATGTCACGATATATATATATTAAACTGTAAAAGTTGCATTTATCTATTCAAAATAAAATACATTCATAATAATATCATTCAAAACCATTGATTCACATAACATAACGTATTTATAATAATTGGTTTCGCATTATAAGTGTAAATCAAGTCTCCACTCCAACCTTACTCGAATAATCTTCTTTCAATAAAGTTAAAATCCATTTGATATGGGACACATTATAAAACATTATATTTCAATTAATACAAATCTAAATATGTATTATTATTAAATTTAGATAAATTGTATTTATGTTTATGTAATAGAATTTTGCATTATACAGTTGCCAAAGCATCATCTTTTGTGAATGTTGAAAATTTTGTAACGAACAACATACAACAGGAGTTTCTTGAGCGGTTTCCAAGAAGTCTTCAATAATCTCCTTCCGCTTACTTTTGTATGTACCAGCAGACATGCATTTAATATCCATTGCCACACACAATTCCTCTAATTGATAATGTCCGATACCACATGTAATGGTACTGGCAACCGCAGCTTTATTGATATCTAAAATACTGTTGTCTTGAGGTTCGGACCAAATGGAATCCTTATAGTTACACATTTGACATTTGAAGAAATATTTTGTCATTAAACCATACTGACGGTAATTGACAATGTTCCAATCCTTGAAAAGGCAATCAATACCTCTACAATGATTAACAAATGTTCTGTGCATTTCTGACAAAAAATAAGGTAAATTGATAATAGAACGACCTTCAGGAATTTTCCCAGTAACAGAGCTACGTTTATCAGATCTTTCTTCACAATCTATAATTAGATCATCAGAAATATCACTTTCATTTTCAAAATCATTATGTATACTTCTGTTAGCAACATTTTCTTGACTGACATCATAAATATTGTTCAAGTTGTCCACGCACTCACAATCACTAACAGCAATTGAGTTGTTTTCAATATTATTCATTGAAGTATGTGTTTCAACTGACTGATCAAAAATATTTATGTTATTGCTTATAACATCGCTGGATATGTTGTTACAAATACTCTTATTTGCATGCATATGTAAATCATTCATATTGACACAATCGTCAACGGCGTTATACAAACAGTTTTCAGTATTGCTACCTGAACTGTTAAGAGTTCTTGACTCCTCAGTATAACTATCAATATTACTGATACAAATGTTAGTATTATAATTAATATTATCATTACAACAAACATTAGCATTGTTAATATTATCTAATTTGTTAGAATTTTTATTTGCACAAGTAAAAGTATATTTTGATATTTCTTTTTCTTGTGCAGAGTAATCAAGTTTTTTTTTTTGAATCATCTTGTGATTCAAAGACCTCGATATACTCATCTACCACATACAATCAGTCACTATTATTGCTAACAGTGCTGCTGAGAGCATTAGGATCCTCAGTATGTCTGTGGTTATTTATAATAATATCATTAAATTCTGTGCACATACCTTTTACTGTTTCACTTCCACATGTTTCGATAACACCGAGTTTGTCAATTGTGGCAGTGAAACAATTAGCAACACGTCCATCGTCAGATGAAAGAAACGGAGATTCGGCCATTTCATTGTGATGCTGGTAATGTTTTTCTTTTTTCTCATTCTCCCTCCTCAGTCGTCTAAATCAAAAACATGAACAATAAATAATTGTTAATCAACATATTTTATATATTAATAATTATTATAATAAACTAATCACTTTAAAAATTATGAAAACGTCCCACAATATAAGACGTTTCGGGTTTTATCGGCTACTTTGTTACGTAGTTGAAGTTTCAAACGTTTATATAATAAACGAATTTGGCTCATTCGTTGCGTAAAGTGGCGCAAAACAAAAACAAACGAAAAAATTAAAATAAAAGATTTCTGATTTCTTATTTTACCCCCCCGCCAAAAAAAACTACATTGTTCAGAACTTCAGGAAATTAACCCATCCTCACCCGCAAAGGGGTCATGATTTTCATGAAAAATTGACAATTTCATGATTTTCGACAAAAATGTTAAAAATGTAAAAATTTCAGAATTTCTATAAAAAATATAAAAAATCATAACATTTTGGAATATTTTTGAATATCATGAATTTTCACATTTTTTGTAAGTTATGAATTTTTCTCATTTTTAACATTTTTGGTTAAAATCATGAAATTTTTTAATTTTCTTGAAATCATGATTTTTAACATTTCTTGTAAAAATTATGAAATTTTCACAATTTCATGAAACCTTTGGGGTTAAGGAAGAATTAATTTCCGGAAGTTCTAAACAACATAGCTTGAGGAGGAGGGGGTAAAAATATAATTAGAAATGTCCCAGCATACGGAATCCAATAAGATCCGATAAGCATAAAATGTTATTGTATTTTATTGGGTTTGTTTCCAACATTAGAAAAAAAAATTTTATTTGTTATAAAATCAATGTAAATTTAACTTATGATTACTTAAAAATGAAGTTAATGTGGCCGGCTGTAAATATTACTTCAAATTTGCATGTGACCTTTATTAGCCGACGATGACATGTTTAACAAAGGGCCCCGCATTTTTCTTATGAAAATCTGGTTTCTGTGAAATTGGCTTATTTTTAGATATTTTGTTCCATGCATGCATGTTGGATGGATGGATGGATATGGATGGATATCCATTTATCCATCCATCCGTTCATCCATCCATCCATCCATCCATCCATCCATCCATCCATCCATCCATCCATCCATCCAACCAACATGCATGCATGCATACATGCAACAAAATATTTAAAAATAATCCAATTTCACAGAAACCGGATTTCCATAAAAAAGGGCGGGGGCTTTTATTGTTTCTTAATTTGTGACACAAGATAA
>JABFQA010000326.1:0-21697 GCA_022817065.1 Probaryconus sp. ZL-2020
TGAACAGAAAAAGACAATTTTTATAAATTACTTCAGATGACAACTGAAAGAAAAAATTGTTCTTCATAAAAAAAAAAATTTAATTAACAATAAAGACTTTCATGTCTTTGTAATGTTGTAAAAATGTAATCGAAAAGTCACTGGTATGGAAAACAAAAATTATAACGTCGCTTTCGGGCACAGGAGCTTCTTAAATAAAGCTTAAAAATAAAAGCGAAACAAACAAACCGAAGAAAATCGCGGAGTTTTATTTGTAAAGGCTACGAAAGTATAAATAAAAATTCGCCCCGTATAAATACGTCTTAGAAACGTAGCGCGTGAATCCGTAGCCCATAAATCTTTTGTGTTCAAAAGTTGTCTTACGCATTAATATTTCATTACGACAGATTGCCTCAAGCTGTTCTTTTTATGTGTCCGAAAGTTATGTGTACCAACGAAGTTTCGTGCAGAAAACTTGTACTCGCAATTATGATCGCGTTCAAGCGACGAGCAAGAGCGGGAAAATTGGTGGGAGGCATCAGAAAGAAAATGAAATAAAAAAAATAAAAACCAACAAGAAAGTACCCGACAAAGTAATAAATATTTACAAAAAACGCGGACAAATTAATGGCGAAGAAATTTCCGTCGTGCCGAAATTGAAATGAAATTGAACGTTCGCGCGAAACGCAAATTGAGCATAATGGCAAATGAGTGTTAAAAGCCCGACCGCAATGTTATAACTGTAAGTGACAAAGTTCGCTAATGAAAATTTAACGCGCGCCGTGAAAATGTGCCGAGTAAGAGTTTATTAGCAGTTACGATGTAAATAATATTCAAGTTGAGATGATAAAGCATTAGTTGGGAACACCCTGTCGACGTTTGACGACGAGCCGTATATACGCGACGGCATAAACTTTCGGAAAACCCGTCGACCATCGACGTATCACGTTTTCGTCGAAGAAACGCGATAAATATAAACCGTCTCGTAAAATAGCGGAGAAGCATGTAGTGACCTCGGGGCGAACTTAACGCGTACTTTTTACTTCGCTATATAACGCTTCCGCATAGATGCAACATAATAGACCGGGTCCGTACCTACTGGAATTTTCATTTTTCCGGTCGACGTGGCGGAAAATCATAACCCTGCGCCTCCAAGCCACGCCATGAAAATCCACGGATGACCGAACCCGCGCCAGTCTTCCAGTCCGGAAATCTTCTTTCCATTCTTGAAATCATGAAGCACAATGTACCCATAAACGGCATTAAGATTTTTCGAAATGTTCACCTTCAATATCTTACGTCGAATTTAGCAACACTTGCCGGCAGACTACTCCCGATCCTCTTTCACTAAAGAATATAAAACAGTTTTAAAAAATTAAAATACAAACTTTTAATTATAAATTCGATGTACAATCGAATTCTTTCATATACTGTAGTATTTGAAATTATAACTATTTGTGTGTTTGTTTCTCCATATATAACCCATTACAAGTCTGGTGTAATTACGTTTCCGCCCTTAGGCTATTTTTCAATTATAGGCTTTATAGTACTTAGTCTATATAGTTCAATTAATTTACAGTAATGATATATAACAGATACTCAATTTCAATTGACACTTTGCTAAACAACTTTTTATCGACTATTTTTATATCCCCTAATACTCCAATTTCATCCAAATTTAACACATTCATTTTCGGTCAGTTTAAACCTGTAAAAAGTGTTAGCAGTATTTGCCTCTGTCGTTTGTTCGCTAATTAATGGAATAATTAATGGCGTTTTTAATTTCACTTTATTTATATTGACTGACCAACACTTGAAATGTACATTTTCAAACGCGACTAAACAATCGATGATTATTCTTGCAAATAAAATAAGCTATACTAATTTGATTGACTCGATAAAATCAGCGTCAGTTTTGTGCCAATCACCTATCTCGAGGCATTGTAATTGAATAAAACTATAACGGACGTATATTAATCGCGATCTAAAACTGACTACTGTTTCTGTGACAGAAGATTATTTTAAATGCATTAGAAATGGATGTAATGAATCTCACGGTATTGCCAATCAATTTTAGAACGAGCCCGCGTTGATTGATGCCCCCACCTGTAGGTACTAATGTGCGAGTCAGATTTTCAATCAAACAATCAAATGCCTAGTGACTGGAGGAAGATTAACAAGATTAAAAACAATTCAAGGGAATTGCATGTAGTTGTAAATAAATCGTATTTGTTTCCAGATATCGACAGCCTTCAGTAAACCGTGTTTTTATAACACGGTTTTAATAATAATTTACTATCTATTTTGAATGATTTTTATAAAATTTTTTATTCAACTCAACTAAGAATGATAGTCACATTTTAATTGTCACTAAAAATGATAAAAATAATTATTCACGCTAATAACGGTTTTAAAGGGTTTAAAAATGTGAATACTTTTCAAACACTTCGTTCTATATGAAAAAAAAGCTTCTTTTCGTACTGCGAGCGAAGCGTAAGAATTCAGAGAGCTGGACGAATCGAATGCGCCTAGTGTTTGGATTAAAGATTGCAAGAGATACAGAAAAGCGAGAGGATGAAGAGATGGAAAAGCAAAACGATCGGATGGACACTCGGCGAAAGAGAAAGAGAAGGAGGAACTGAGCGCCGAGGGTGGTTCTGCTTAGGATTTCGACGTATACTTCGGCAATGTCGGTTCCAATAACGCGATCCGCGGGGATCGATTTCCAATCCAATTATCAGAGAATGCAACGTGTAAACCGTGGCGGAAAGTGCAATATACTTTCATGAGTGCCTACTACAATATCTGCCGACAGGAATGATGCTGGTCTATACGTAGCCCACCGTGAATGTATGATTCATATATACAAAAAGAAAGAGGCGGAGAGAAATAGTACGCTTTTGAAAAATCGAATATTTGAAGCAAACCAGAAATCTCCGCGCTCTGCGGATATAAGCTCATAATCCAAAGCTTGTTTCTCTGAGTTGCATTCCTCATTTTCGAGCCAGTGGGACATTCGAGCGAACCCAATGAAAAAAAAAAAAAAAAAAAAGAAAGAAAGTGTAGATTTTTGTTGAAGAGATAGAGCTATTTCTGTGTTTTATGATTTTCAGAAACGTTTCATTCTCGAGCGCTTCAAGCATTTGGCAAATTTCAAGTTGGGTACAATGCGCCAAAAACACTTTTGATTACACCCTGAGAGTTTTCGAACTTTTGTAAACAGATTTGGATCAAAACATCAATTCTACAAATTTACAACAATAACGTACCGTGTCTATTTTTCCATAAACTTTCTTAAAGAGCAACAATAGATATATTACATAAATGTCTAACACATTTCCGTCTGAATATTGTAGATTTTTATTCCACGGCACATGGCACAATAGCTCGTGAACCATTGGAAAATATATCCGGCGTCCAAAGAAAGTAGATTGGTGTTCCGCGCTAACTGCAGTTTGTTTCGAGAGTCCAACGACTCGTGTAACTTACGTAGCATAGATGTAAAAATCAAGAACAAAGTGTATCAAGGGTTTACGCGGATAACATGGCAACCAGTGTACAATCAAAGATCGCGAGGCATAACGGCGGATGGAATTTTTATAGAAGGCGTACATTTTTCGGACTGAATGTTTTATCGCGGGCAACGGTGCATTCGTTTGATCGCGGACTCCGTGTGTTCTCCGTCGTTTGGCTTATTCCGTTTTCCGCTTCGTCGTGTTTTCCTCTTTCTTTCACGGTCTTTTTCCGTGCCTATAGTTCTTGCATTCTTCGCTTTCCTCGAACCTTGCGCCGTTATCGCGTTTGGCTCCATTCTACCTTGCACCTTCCATTCTTTGCGAGCCCGTTAAAAGCAATCCATACTTTATTCCACTCCAGCTGTCTCTCGGGCTCGGCTTTCATTATCCGATAGAATTTTCGGATGGCGTGTGTGCCCGACGTAATGCGATCTAACACGCATTTACGACAAAGTCATTCGCATCCATCGATCGTAATTTTTGTCAAGTGCCGTCATTGTTGATACGGGCTACGGTCGAAGGATATAAGCTCTCCTTATTTATATTCTCTTATTACGCTTACGCGTCGCGAACAAAGATCCGATGCGAATTCAATTCTGTTGTCATTTTATACCGAGGTGCGCTCTAATAAATTTCAAGAGACGTCTCGAGTAACCGTTAGGAAACGAATGGATGAAGAACTCGATCAAATTCAGAAGCTCCGCTGACTTTTTTCACTGGGAGCAGTAGTGTTGAATTAATTATGTCAGACGCGTGGAAATTTAGGTCATACGTCGGGATGGGGGAGAAAAATAAATATTGCTTTTTCTATTAACTCGATAAATTAGCGGGACAAAAGTTTTTTGATTCAAATTATAGTCAAATAATGCGTTTAAATTTTCTTCCCACATCCTCGCTCCGCCATTTAGAAACGTGTTAATTCATGCTTAATTTCTCTATGTATATAGCTTGAAAAATTTATTCTAAATCATTCTTAATCATAATGCACGTTAACAGTGCTTTATGATTTTACAAAATATCCTGAATTCAGCGGTAATTACAAAATTATTTTATCGTACGTAAAATGAATTACTATGAATTCCGTAATGCGATATTCATGTAGATAATGTAATAATTCATGCACTTCGTATTGCAATAATTTTCTATATAACTCAATATATATCACACGCATTAAACATTAATGCACTTCTATATACGGTACTCTTAATATCGTATAATTCTACGAAAGATATGTAAATGTCCCGGAAATTTTATTTTAATATTACGTTAAAATTTTTCGCCATTTCTCGACTAGCATTTAATGGGTATTGATTTTTATCGAATTAATAGTTCATCGAAGTCTTTATTTATCTGCATAATTCAGAGGCGTTTGTAAGTGAATTAAAATCATGAATACTGATAATTCATTTTAGAATATATTTATATAGAGAGCGAAGAATTGAAAATAAACGTAATTAATTCGATAACAACTGACAACGGGGTAAATGTAAATTACATTAAACGGGAATCTAACAAAAATATTGTCTTAGACGTAACACGCTTCTGCCTACGACAAACATTGCGGTAGGTGGTAAACATACGCTACAACCCAACTCGGTGTCTATCACAGATGAGTTGTACCATCGACGCTGAGATAAATATTTTAGTTCAATTACTGGAAAAACATTTCACAACAACCATTATTGCAATTTCAACCGACGCACGTTTTATTTACGATCCGTTAATTAAAATTTACAACGCAACCAAAATTTATTATTCCTTATTACTTGCGTATATATTTCAATTTCATTATGCTGTTTCTTTTTCTATATTGTCGAACAGATTCCATACGCTTTGCAAATAGAAAAATTGTGTCAATTTAAATATGTGTCTTCCAAACATTCTTCGACAGAGTAAACCTCTCCGATGAATCAATATAAAGCAATAAGCAAGACAAACCACCTCGTACAAACACTTGGCAGTTTGAACTAATATATAACAACATAAGGGGTGTACCGATGTTATGAGATTTGGGACAAGAGAGGGACCTTAATTTTTATTTTACAAAAGTTTCAATCTCGTTGAAGTTGGTATACGAGGCTAAGCAAATACACTTGGTATATGCGCGGGGTACTGAGATTGCAGATATGCAGACCATAAAATCCATCTCCGGAAAACAAATCCTCGGCCTTTCCGCTATATATTATTTAGGTATGCAAATGTCTGCGCGTGTGCACATACACACAAGACATGCATAGTCCCAATGCTCGTCCCATTTCGCAATGGCCCACCGTTGAATATAAATACAGAACTCTTATCCGCGATACGCAACATTCGTCGTCTATATTACATCACAAAATACGCACTGCGCCCTAAAACTACTGTCACTTTGCTGACAGTAAAAGTAAAAAAGTGCGGAGGGAATTTCATGGGCTATTTCATTTGCTGAAATCAGAGGGAAAAAGTGTGTCGGAAGAAAATGGATTTCACTCAGATTATTGGGGATTAAGAGAGTAATATATGCCACTGCTATTAACGATATTATTGACGAGCATAGTTCCTTTTATAGCAAATGATAAATACATTTTGTGATTATTAAATGCGAAAATATTGAAGCGGACTTTTTGCTTTTTCTCCCGATAACGGTAGAAAATTTATAAAAATAAGATCTGATTAAATTAATTTTAATTGTTTGTTTCTTTTGATTGAGATCCAGCGAATAGATAAGAAAAATTGAGGCCGAGTATATACTTTTTACCATATACATAAAACGTGGACTAATTGTACTCGAAAATAAAGGTAAGCGCTTGCACTTAGAAAAATAAAGCCAGATCTAATTTAGTAAATTAGATTGAATAACATACGTCAATCCTGTACGTATAATGCAAAAGCACTGTGCACACGTATGAGTGGATTTAACTTTCTTCCTCTCTCTTTGCGTCTGGTAATTACACGGCGAGATAGTTCGTTGAGTACTCGCATGTAAAACATGAAAAGTATTGTGTAAATACTTGATACTTTTTCCATTAACAAAATGAAACGATCGCGAATGAAAAAAGGTTCAAGTAATTAAGTTGTCTATAAATAAAACGTGCTTTACAAAAATGTACAAAAGGATTTATTACGCCAGCATTTACAGACAAAAAAAAATATAAAAAGTCACACGACGTTTAATTATTTTGAAACAATTTTCTTCATCGTTTCCAAATTAAGATTAAAAAAAAAAGGAACGCATCGCAAAGACTTGCCGAAGAAAAAAGTTCAAGTCCTGACAATAGGCTCAATCTTATTCACCTTTGTAACAAGTGTAGCAACTACTTGAAACCCTTATATTATTCTATGCATTTCTGACAAGAAAATAAAAGACAATCTCATGACGTTTTTATAACGCGAGAAGAAGGATTGTTATAAGCAAAGAAATTTATGCTCCACTGCCATGGAATAAACTTTAACCGAACGCAATTGATTATTCGGTTCGTTTTCCATCCGCTGGAGTATAATTATTTTACACGGCAATATAGAATATCCGATTTGTGCTGCTTCTAATAATCATTTAGCATCGCGAGTTTCGAATATGCAAATCGATCGGATCGACGCGATACCCTTGGATTTACGCGTGAAACCAGAATGCCACCTATCGTCCTCTGATTGGTCTGTTTTGCGACACGCGAACATGGTTTCATCCGCGGTTCCAGCAAATGTTTAAATTGCTGATTATATTAAGCCCCATTAATCGCAGGACGATTACACTGCTTTCTGCGTTCGTTGCAGTACAGAGCTTACCGTCAACTTTACGGTTCAGAATTTGACAGGCTGAAATCAGTGTAAATTAATTGAATCGTTGTAAACTGACAACAAGCGCTTTTAATTATTACCGACGTGTTCCAATTTCGTAAATGGTCACGATAATAATAATGGTATTTTAATAATCCTAAGGTTGGGAAATAATTTATGAAAATTAAAAAATCAGTGATTTTTGTTTTCTCACGAATCCTCGTGAATTTTAAGACATTTTTTTCATTACGTCTACAACGTAAGTCAATCTCGCGCAACTGGAACGGAAAAAAAAAATGTTTAACAGGCTTTAAGTCTGCTCAAATTACATCAGAGTCCTGAAATAGCATGAAATCTCATGCATTATTAATCCCATTGTTTAATCCACGGTTTTAATGAAAAAGTAAGTTTCGTATATTAGCCGTAAATTAGTAGCAAATAATTCATATAAAAGAGTCGTATAAACTAATAAACTCGGGCGAAATGAAAGTTGAATAAACGAGAAAAACTGGAAAATGGCGATCATCCTGCTTCCAATGCAAAGGCTTTGAGGAAGATCTAAGAAAAGTAAGACAGCAAAGCAGTCCAGACTCAAAGCATATAATGAATTAAACATAGTATTCGTACGGGCTGCATCCGGCCAGTTGGATAGGCTATATTTGCGAGAGACTCTTGGGAACTATAGCCCCCAAACCCAACACAATAACCCTCGAAAAAGGGCAAGGGGCACGTGTTTCAGATACACGGAAAAAAATAGAATGGACATTATACTATAAATTGTGGCAAACTGGTTCTATGAGTCAACGTGTGGAAAATGTGCTAAAGAATACAAAAACAAATTACCATAAATGTAGTAAATTTTCTTATATTTGTCACAATTTTTCTATTAATTTGCTATATTTATGGTAATTTTTTTCTGTATTCTTTAGCACATTTTCTACATTTGACTTATAGGATCAGTTTGCCGGAATGCATAGCAAATTTTATGGTAATATTTGCACGAAATTAGTTTCTGTTAAGTATCGAAAACTGGCAGATTCAACTATTCACGATTTCAATTCAGATCGGATTGTTTCCGTTCAAATGAAATAAAAAGCACTTTGGGACGAATAAAAAAAAAACATAATTCGATTATTTTTTTGTTTTTACTGATTTATGCGAACGAAAAGTAATACAAAGAGAGAAAGTTTACAACTGCGAGAAATATTCATTAGCCATGAAATAACATTGCATGCTGTTCAATTTATTTATAATAAAAGTTGGAATAAAAGACATTTTATCTTACGAGCACATTTATACCAACGCGATACCGTACATAACAAAGTTTAACATCCAATTCACAATCGGGGAATCTTTTTTATGCAGTTAACTTCTCATCTTCGAGCTTACGAGGGTTGGAATCCTTTAAGGGCCTATTTGAGGAAAAGATTTTTAGAGACATTCTCTTGAGCCCCCTAAACCAGATGTAATCCTAACCAGATTGAAAGGAACCTAACTACGTCGTTCTGCCGATCATAACAGAGTATCAGTTTTTTTTTCTTTGTATCAAAAAAGGGAAATAAAATTTTAGACGTTCTTCCCTCGGCGTTGTTTAATTTTTCTTCAATGGACTGAAGTGTTAAGAAAAACGCTCCTTTCGAGTTGTGAGCGAAATAAAAAGGACGTTCAAAATAAAATTATGAGAAATAAAATTAGCGCTTTCTTAAATAAGTCATTTTTTTCTGAATGTTAAATGATAGGAGTAATAATAATTTAAATAAATGAATAAATTTTCCGTTATTTGAATTTCGTAAATATACAAAACGCAGATTAAGATAGATCGGTTACCAAGGAAAACGATGATTGTTACTTATTCGTATAATTAATATACATAAATTTATAACGCCATAAAAGACCGCGTAATTTTCCATTCATTTCATTCAGACGAGAGATGTTCTCTTCCAAAGCAATTTCTCAATGTAGTAGTTCTGTACGTCTCTATTTATTACAGAAGAAATCCAGAAAAGACGAATAAGTTCGACTGTTTAAATTATTGGATTCGAACATAATCTTCGACATTCAACATTTTCATTCCACGATTATCATTTTATAAATATAATATGCACGTAAAATTTCTGGTCTTTCTTCACACACATTATTTTAATTATTTCAAAATACGTACAGTTACTAGGCACAAAGATAACATTTACAATTCATTTTCCATTATCAGCAGAATGAAAATTTAACAATTTCAACAATGTTAAATTTAACAATGAATTCCTCTGAAGAAAAATCTTATCGTAAATAAAGAAAAAAAAAAATGTATTTCATTGATGTTCAGCTCTATTGCTGCACTTATCTCGATATAAAGTTTTAACTTGCTGTAAAAAAGAAAAAGTTTAAATTATCAATTTCCTATTTATTCGCGAAGCATTTAGCGTCGATATAGCGTCGTCGATTTGGCGAGCGGAAAAACTGATGGGGCTCGATTGCGAGTACGGTCTCTTTAATCGCGTATTACGATCAACATGAAAAGTTTGGCTGAGTGGGGCTGATTTATTCATAACGGGTATTGGCGCAAGTAGCAGTTACCGATACTCACGTCTTCATTAATGGTAATGATCGCGGGGGCTCGAGATCTTGGAAGCTCGCGAAAGGAAACATCATAATTTGTATTCAGGACGCGATATGGTCCCGGCTCTGCGAAGCAAGACTACAAGGTCTGCGAAGCCACCACACGAGGGTGAATTCGTGAAATAAATTCTTACGTCGTACGGCGCGAGGGCGAGTACAAAATACAGTATAGAAACGCGCTGCATGCTACGAAATGTAAAATTTCGTTGCTATGCGCCATTTTCCTCTCGTAGAAATGATGCATTCCATATTATTTATGAAATATAACGCAGTATGTAAAAAAAAATTACATTTGTGATTTTTACAAGAAACGCGTACGGCATTTTCAAAAACAATTGTTGTTGAATTTTTTTTTGTTTTAAACTATTGGGGACCAAAATTGAGGCTTTGGTTGAAAAAAATGTCACTGAAATTGTTCGAAATGTTAACTGGAATAAAAACACGTTTTATCTGGACTTCTTACTTGTTACAAAACTATAAAATGTAATACACCGAAGTCAAACTTCGTTTTATCAGAATTCCGTGATGTTTACTTTACGCACATAGTATTTATTTGATAGAAATGAACAAACATGATACGCGATATCACAGTAAACTTGTAATTTTGTCGCAAGCAAGAAGCAAATGGGAAAAAGTAATGTCAACAATACACAATCATGTTTATAATAAAGTAGAAGCTATGATACGTTTCCACTTTACATTTGGAAAATGGTTGCAAATCGAATCTGAAATATTGTATGCCATTAAATTTTGTACGAAACACGATTTATATTATATATATATATAAAATTTAAACAAATAAATAAAACTCCAAACGAATTTATCGCGAGGAATCGATTTATTCTCAAGATGATAATTATAATAAGAACGAAACAAAATCGCGTTCAAGAAGAAGCTGTTAATTAATTTAAAATTTACAGAACGTTTAATTAATTGCACATTCTCATTCTTTCAATAACCATTCGTTTTAATAAAATGATACATTGTTCTTTCGTGTCATTTACAGTTCCAGGCAAAACGAATATTCTTATTATAAGCGGGTCGTTTGAAATTTAAGAGAATTTTTCGCAGCCAGTGACTGCGCGAATGTTTTATTTTCAATCAATATTGTAATAGTAGAAATTACGTGAAAAATATTTCGTGCTTATTCATCCACTTTGAAATGCTGTTAAATAAAATGACTGAAAAATCGAGTTTGACTTACGAACGCGAGCGGGAGGAGTTGAGCATTATTTTAAACATAAGTGAAAAACGTCAAAGACAAAGGAGCCATGTGTGCAAAGTTGCGTACATCAGTTGGCTTACAATTACTGAACAACTGCGCGCATATTTTTAATTACTAGAATTGCGATGAAAGACACGTCAAGAAAAACTTATCACGGGCTTGCGAAGCGTGCATAAAACAGTCAAATGTGTTAGTTGCGTTTGCGGCGCCGTAAGTCAGAATAATAATGTGCACAACGTTTTCCGCTTTATGGGAAGTTAAGTGAATCATTCGATGCACTGTAAAGATGCTCTGTAACCTTTTATATTCGAATGCGAAAGAGCTTCAGCCAAAAGAGTTACTTTTTCTTTTACGTTAGATCTCGTTCAAAAGTTTTTTTTTTCTCCCCTCCCCACAGTTGCACATTCATAAAGTTAATAGACCTTTTTTGAAGTGAAGAATTATCACAGAGTGCTGTGTGTGAAAAGGAAGCTGTTACGCGAATTGTTGTAGGTCAGCTGAAAGAATCGAGCATTCATTCAATTGTGGAAAGATTACTATAACGAAAAATGTGAATCAATTTTTGCCAATTAGAAGAAGAATTGACAAAATACAGAATCGCTTTCAAATTTCCCACGGTGCAGTAATAAAAAGTGGTTAACAAAAAATGAAATTAATGCATACCACCAGAGGACAGAATCTGACGATGCTCCATTCGTTGTTTCATACAATCCTAAAGGCCCATTGTGCATCATCCAATAAATATTTCATACTCGCAATTCATTCCCTGGTAAAATTGAGAACAGCGCACGCCGCACGACGGCGCAACGACGTGCCGCAATAATTGTGCAATAATTGTCAAGGCCTTGCAGATTAAGTGAATGGCCCCTCAACCTCTGCAACTAAAACATAAAGCCACGTTCTGCTTAGGAGTTTTTCAAGCCGCACGCGTTACATTATTCAAGGCGCTCGTCGTGGAATTTTGTATTCGACATTGGCGCCGTTGTAAAAGCGCCCCAGCACCACTGCGGGACCATTCGCGAAATTAAAAATGAAATATGCATCGCGGCCTTTTTTCGCGCGATCGTTGACGTTTATGAGAGTGACTCAATCTAATTTTCATTAAAGTTATTGCGTTGCTTGGAGCGTTGTGGCGCGCGCTCGCGCGCCACGAAACGGACGACAATTTTTATTGCTCAGAGTCCCGGATGAGTGCAAAACCGACACCCCACGGTACTTGATGAATCCTTCTTTGTTTAATTCCGACGTCGAAACCTACCTTCATGTTTTGTTGACTTTATCCCCCGCTGATCGATACGATCCCTCGCGTTACTTTCCAATGCTATAAGTTTTCATTCTATTTTCATTCCTTCGTTTTCTCCTTCGCACCGACAGTAAAAACCAGACATTTATTTTTATTATCCTGCCTTTCATTTTTACCACCCACTTCTGCTTTTTTAACTACTGTTTATATTAATTATCATAGTTAAAATAACAGCACTAAAATTGAGATGTACGCGAGTCTCGAAAAGCGCAAGAAAATTATCTTTTGCGATGATAATACTTTTGGAAAATTATTCTTTCTCAAAATTATTTGTTCGTTGAGTTTAAATCTTTTAATTTGTCTATTGAAAATCAATTGTTAATGAAAATAGAATCTATTTATCTTTCGATTAATAGATATACAATGCGCGATCTAAATAATTACGCAATATCTATTTTAACCGAATAATTATTGGACAGTAAATAGATATTGAAATGAAATTCACGCAGATGAAATTCACGCCTTGTGAAACAGCAGCTGTGTCTTGCACAGAACAAAAAATTTGTCAAACTGTTATTGTTAAAGTAATTAGCAAACAACGTTTATTAATATTGAGGGCAAAGATTGTACATTACGCGTTTAAGATAACACATATTGCTTGTCATCTTTAGATGATATCAGTGCTAACTGAAACTCTCTGGGATGTAATGTTCAAGAGACGTCATTTGTTGCATCTTGTGGGGAAGGAAATGCACAGTGCAGGAAGCTTGATAAAAACTTTGTAATGTAACTGCCTCGCGATTCTAGACCGCGATTAACATTTATGAAATCGTTTCGTAGTTATTTGCATTGAAATTTCTAGCAACAAATTTTTATAGCTTCGATTTGTATAAAAAGTGAATAAAAATTCTTTTATTAATTCAGAGATAAATTTCATATTTTTCAATTTAAATGTGTGGTTATTTTTTTGTTGTAAAAGAAAACATATAATTTCAATATAACATTTATTAGTTATGTGTTTTACTTGATTTAAAAAGTAAACATAAACGTTATGATTAAATTTTAAAATAGTTTGAAAGCAACGGCATAATGTCCGTAATAATAATTAAAAACCGTTGTAAAATTTCATTTCATTTCATCGTACAAAGTTGAAATTCATTCTTTCACCGTACGTTGAGAAATAGAAAAATTACACATCACAGATCTAAATGTAATCGTATTATTTTTAGAATATATGTATATGCATATATTTTTAGTTTGTCTGATGTTTATCTTCTTTTAGAAAATGGATATATTTCAATCTACCAAAGTTGCTCTTCCTTAATAAAACATCTACATTAAAAAAAAAAAAAATCACCGTATAAATTTACACAAAATGAAAACAAAACAAAATTTAATTACATTAATAACGCCGTACATTTAAACCAAAAATAATACTAGTTTAGAAAAAGAAAAAACAATAAAAAATCATCAAAACGAACATAAAACAAAGAGCACTAAAATTAATCGGGCTTTAAATCTATTTAAATCTATTATGAATCATAAGCATCGAGGAAATAGTGAAATATTCATTGGATTAAATACAGTACCAAATATCCTATCAATAAATTGCCACTCCACTTATAATAAACCTAAATAACGGTAAAATTTGTCGGGTCCGAAGAAATGCCTTTCATGCTGTCATAATCGTATTCTAGTTTTGCGGACATTAGACGCGAAGTGGACTTGAAATAACCCTTGCCAAGAGAAGCGTCCGTCTATTAATAGCGAACTGGCGTATCTTCGGTCGAGAGTCAGCACCGCCGCGTTTCTCCACGAATTTCGTTAGTTTATATGCAACTGCGTGTTCGCGAGGTATCGTTTACCTTCCACGTTATCAACAATATACCGGGGGAATTCATTAAAACTACGGGACATCAATCAAAATCCATCAATCTTTTATCGCAGTAACAAAAGTGGAGCGCGAAGTTGGCGGAAGCGAGATTGACCATGTAAAAGCGGACCACCCCATTTCCAAAAAAAAAAAAAAAATCACACACACTTACACATACATACAAGTACGATTTCATTTAAATACCAAAAGGAGAAACCATTTTTTACTAAATTTTTTTTTTTTTTTTTGAAATTCAGTTGAAAAGATTAAGCTAACCTAATTGACGTTACTTCATTATCCGATGAATTCACTTCCGGAATGGTATCTGACGTATTTGCAACCCTTTGTTTAAAATACAAAAGAGAATTTTAGAATTTTTAAAATACAAAAGAGTCAAAGAGAAGTGGAATTCGAAAGGTCATCCGAGAAGGACAACAATGGTCATCCATCTAGTCATGAAGAAATGATTCGTATTTTAGTGAAATCTAAATAAAGAACTATGTACGGTGTGAGTTGAGTGCATTCGCGAAAAGTAGGGGAAATGGTCCAGCGCACCACGACATACGCGGATGGTGTGCAGAGAGGTTTCGTGGAGGCGTCAGAAATAGGCGACAATATATTGCGGGCGTCACGCAGCGACACGCGAACTTGTTCACGGCGAAGCCACAGGTTTTCATTGTTCAAGTGGTTCAAGCGCAGCGGCAATCGCCGGAGGAACAAGTTCTCCAGCACCGAGAGCATAGACACCTACTACAGCAGCGCGACCGTTCGGAGCTTCGCTTATCAGGCTGGTGCCCTCGCGACCATCGACGGAGCCGCTGCCAAAAGGTTCATCGACTTCGGGCAACACGCGCAAACCGTTTGCACGTTACCCGCCAACCCAGGAAGGAGCATCGCCACTAGATATTCTTTACAAGCCTTCGAGTCTTATGGAAGCTTGCCAATAGGAGAGGAGAAGCAAAAGGGTAGGAGAAAAGTTCACGTGAAAGGAAAGCGTCGAGCACCAAGTCCGCCCAGATTGATCAGAAACGGGACAGGCGCCTTTAGTCAAGGGCAAAAGAAGGTCAATGGTAGCAGCGCGAGACGAAAGAGACCGGCGCCAAAACCCCCTGAGCCCAAGAAAGAGGTGACAGAAAAAGAAACGACAGATTTAAAACCAAACGACAATCGATTGAGCATCAGCAATGACACGTTGGTCCTGCAAGGAGGGTTTCTCTTACCCAAGAAGGACCACGACACTATAGAAAGAAGCAAATCCGCTACGAACACTGTGAAAAGAGGAGAAACGTTGGAGAAGAATCAAGTGTTCAATACCATCGGAGTTGGGATGCCACGACCGTGGTATAAGCGAGGCAATGTCGAACAGAATTCCAAAAACAGAGACTCCTTTATGATTGATCCAAGGGATAACAATGGCAACGGTTCGATTATTGGCAACTCGTTTCCGAGCACCCTTTCGAAATTGGGATTGTTTCGCAAAGATCGCTCGAACGAAAACAAAGGAAAGGATGCCAAAAGGAAATCCGGGATTTCCATTCTCACGAATATAAGTGAACTGGACAAAGAGGCTGCTGCTATTGTACAGGAAGAGCAAGCTAGGGCTAAGGCATCCATGATGATTCAGGCGGAGGAGCTCGCGAGGAACGAGCAACAAAAAGTCGAAGACATCGAGGAGATGGAGTTCGGGGATCCAAGGCGAAGCGCGCGAGCGCTCATCTCCAAGTTCAACGCCATAGGGAACGTGACTAAGATCACTGTAAACAGCAGCTTTTTTGCTAAAAATACTTTCGACAAGGAACGTGGTCGCGACAAATTTGACGCGATTAAAAAATATCCCGAAAGCAACGGTAACGCGAGAATAGAGTTTAAAAATAATAATAGCGTCGAGAGAGACATCTCCAAGTACTTCCTGCCGCATCAGAGAATTGCAGACAAAAAATTCGATGTCAGGCGAAGAGAGAATTTCGGAAGTCCCTCGCAATTTCCAGTTCAAAGACATTCTACGACGAAGATTGAAAATAGATGTCAACGACGAAAGGAATTGT
This sequence comes from Probaryconus sp. ZL-2020, assembly GCA_022817065.1. Classification (NCBI taxonomy): domain Eukaryota; kingdom Metazoa; phylum Arthropoda; class Insecta; order Hymenoptera; family Scelionidae; genus Probaryconus; species Probaryconus sp. ZL-2020. The sequence goes on from JABFQA010000326.1 coordinate 16,247, forward strand.
CCTCGCGTTTGTCGTCATTGGACGGCAATCCAAGGTCGAGGGACAAAGATGAAGTTGAAATTATTAACACTGGATTGGAAACAATAGAAAGACAATTCACTGACATATTCCATGAGATAGATAAATTGAGGTCGAGGGAAATGAGGAGGGAAGCTGAATCGAGGATCGATAAACAACCTGTTAATGATCAACTCCTTCTCAAGAAGCCAGAACCGGTCACAAGGTCATCTTTGATCGCAACGGATGACCAGATAACGGTTAATTTAAAGGAAATGCTTAAAGAAATGAAGCACTCGTTGCCGAAGAGACCGAAAGCGAAAAAAGTCTCTTCTCTGGACAGACCGTCAACCAGTTATCAAGAGCCGGAAGTTGGTACAAAAAAGTTACACGCCCCAGTAAACGTGAAACCGGAAGAGAAGGAATTGGAAAAGCAGAAAGTTTCATCTTCCGCTCAAACAAGTGGCAACGTCAGGCGGATCCAAAGTAGCGGTCAATCTTGGATTCGTAAGGAACCATCGACATCTAATATTGAAGGGCAAATGAAAGTCATGGAAAAGAGAGAATACCAACTCATTCGGCCGAAGGATTTCGCAAGAATCGAAGCCGCGTCAACGCGAAACGAACGAACTTACGCGAATCTTGTGGACGAGTCACATTTGAAGGAACGTCCAATCAGAAGCGAGAAGAGAAACAAATCCAATAATCCAGGGAAGGAAGAGAATGCGAAAAAGGAGGTTTCGCCTCTTGTGTCAGATGAAAAAGGTCGGTCTTTTTACAAGCGCTCGAGGTACGGGAGTAAGTTTAAGTAATTCTTTGTAATTGAACATTTCAGGGGAAACACAAGAACCAGAGAAGCAGAACATGAACACCCTTGCGGTGAATCGATTGCTACGAAAATTGGAAGCGGCGATTGCGACCGGTCACCACCAGCAAGCTGCTGTTTTCGCGAAGGAACTTGCGCGCTTGAAGATCCCTTGTTCAGTTGTCAGGCAAAAATCTACTGTTGGCAAAAACGCCGTCAATGTTAACATGTACATCGAGGACAAAAACGCCCACCAAGGTCCTATTCCGTTACAGGTAAAAAAGTCCGGCGAGCAAATATATCGACCGACTTCAGCTCGAAGAAGAAACCAATCGCTTTGTTTAATTGCCTTTTAGACGTTGAAGATCATTTTCTACTCGTTTGTAATTAATACATTTTAGAAAACCTTTTGAAAACTTTTATACTACGCTGGAAAAAAAATCTGTCAAAATTTGTAACCATTATAAAAAAAAAAAAAACCATTTGCAAATTGAAACTTTATAAAATGGATAAAATAACATTCATTTTTTTTTTTCCTTTTATGAAAATTGAACGGTAACGATTCTCTAATAGTTTTTTCAGGCATAAACAAAAGCGATTTCAAGCCTGAACAAAAAGTCCATTTGGAATGTTATTAATTTATTGTTTGTTCCGTTGAGCAATCAACGTTTCATATAAAAGCATTCGACATTACTCGTGCAATATATTTGCCTAATTAATTAGCTTTTAACTGTGTGCAAATTCATTACTGTATGACTTGTGTAATAATTATTATAAACGTAATTATAGCATCATTAGCGTCACAAATTGTTATTATGTTATACGTTACAGTCCGTCAAGCAAACCGTACGAGTTTTAAATTGCAACTGAAATTGTTTATCCGTGTAATGTAATTATTGCAAACAGCTTACAGCAAACATGACAGTAGCGCAGTTGAAGCTGAAAATCTACGCCGAGTTTGAAATTCCAACGAACGTGCAGCGCTGGATTATTGGTAAAAATTTAGCCGAGAATGATGACTCCACCTTGGAGGAACTTCGCGCTCTGGAAGGATCCCCAGTATTTTTGTACCTCGTCGTTCCAGGTAAACAATGCGAACAACAGAAGAAAACGAATAAACAACGCGAACGCCGTCGTGTTACTTTTCCTTTACTGTCGGCACATCAGTGTAATTACAATTTCTAATGAAATTGTAACATGAATTACAATGACAATTGTTTCGCGCTTTTCAAAATACTCATTCGCGCCAATTTAAATTCTTACGCATGAAATGGCATGTTTCGAATTACTTTATTTTTTTCTTTTTCAACCCCTTCCTTTTATTCAAACATCAAAACAATCAAAAAATTTAACATGAAAATACTAAAAACGAAAAGCGTCCAGTTTTGTTTTAATCTTTGATATTTGAATGTCATTAATTTCGCGTGGAATGTAATTTAGTACTGTTAATAAACGATTTTGTAAAATATACCTTACAGATAATCAAAAAACAGCGACAATGGAAAAGGCAGCGAATGAGGAATCGATAAAAATTCCCAATGAAACTTTCGAGCGAAATGCAGTGGCAAATGAAAATGCAAAAAATGAAAATGAAATCGAAAATCCTGCAGCAGATGTAATACAGGTATAGTTAATTGGTTTCAGACGAATGGGGGTGAGTAGACGTATCCCAAATTAACAATTTCGTATCATTTACACGAACGACGATATGTAAAATCATATGAAAATGATACATTTATACTTAATAATTCAGTTGACTGTTGCGTTTGATTGGATAAAAATTTATATTAATTAATACCTTTTACAATTTTGTAAACATTTTCAATTATACAATAAAAACAAAAGGTTTCAATTTATTTCATATTCCCTTGAAATTTAAAGTTCCAAATCAATTTTTTCAAACGAGCAAGTTTAACCGGACATTTATGTATGGAAATCAAATTTCAATAAAATTTTTATATCTATTTTTACTTATTCTTTTTTTTCTTCTTTTTTTTTTTTAATTGTCTTTTACGACAAGCCTGGGGTTAAAATAATCTTATTCAGCTCGTCTGCGATACCGAAAGAAATTCAGTCGTTTACAGATTATGATATTGCTAAAAGGCACCATTAATTTTTCTTTATATATCACACGAAAATATAAGAAGCCGGAGGAAATCGATCCAGAGAAAGTAAAGAAGGAGCGTTATGAAGAACTAATGTCATTAGAGAACTGTGATATCATACCAAACGCCGAGGCTACCGATTGTCCCATATGTTTCATGAATTATGGCCCGCAAGAAGGTGTTATATTAAGGGATTGTCTACACTTCTTTTGCAAGTAAGTTTACGTGACCGAATCCCAAAACTTTTCTCCTCATTTCTCTGTTTCGTCTCCTCATTTCGAATGAACAGAAATTCATCAATACACGAAGAAAAAAGCTTTAGAAAAATTACCATCTTTGTTGGTAAAATACTGATATACTTTTCCTTTCTAGAAAATTACGATATTTTCAGGGAAAAAAAAAGCTAGCAAATTTTAACAAAAAAGATGGTAATATTTCACGTCACTTAAAACAATTTAGCAGCAACATTTATGCCAATATTATGCGAATTGAAAATTGAATGTTTTTTTTTTTAATTTTTGTTCATTCGAAGTTTAAGATTTTTCAGAAAATAACTATGTGGTTGTATTTTCCATTCCCATGGAATATATCAGAAAAATGCTTTTTTACCTAAACGTGGAACTGGGTTACAGGCCGTGCATCGCAAATACGATTCTTTACTGCGAGGAAGCGGAAGTGACGTGCCCGTACAGAGACACCGAGTACACGTGCGAATCGACCCTCCAAGAACGCGAAATCAAGGCGGTAAGTCGGCCACATCGAGCTTCCTGAATACGATGCAAATTACTGAATATTTACCCGCTGGTGCAACGCTCGCGTGCAGCTCGTTGCACCGGAAGTTTATCAGCAGCACCTCGCCAAATCCATCGCCCAGGCGGAAAATAATGCGGGAAACAACGCCTTTCATTGCAAAACGCCCGACTGTCCAGGATGGTGCATCTACGACGATAATGTCAACAACTTCCTTTGTCCCGTTTGTCACGCGAATAATTGTCTCACCTGCCAGGTAAGCTTATTAGTCGTCGCCGATTCTTCCGCCGCTCAGTTCATCTTAAATCGTGCTTTTTCAGTATTTTTTTTCTTTCCTATTTTTTTTTTTTTTTAATGTCCGGAAATAAGCTTTTAGCTGAGAAGAAAACAATCTCCGACGCGGCGAAAGATTATTACGAAGAAAGGGGATAGTGACGGAAGAGAGAAATATTCTTACAAGGAACAGAACTGATTTTCAATCCTCTCGTGTTACGCTGCAATAGAACATTTTGCTATTTAAAAGATAACGTTATTTACCGCATTAAATAGGAAATTTTAAATTACAATTTAGAGGGTTGTTCGAGATCGAAAGAAAAATTGGATCGACTGAAATATTACAATCGAATGTAATAATACAAATGATAAAAATATTTCGTTCGAGTAAAATAAATTAACTGAAATATTTTTTTTATCTGTTGAAAGTGATGATTAGTAAGATAACGTTTGCTCATATTCGACATAATATTTGCAGGCAATCCACACGGGAAAAAGCTGTCGACAGTATCAAGACGAATTAAGGTTTTCTAAAGAGACGGATCCTGACTCAAAAAGAACTGCTGCGATGCTCGGGGAAATGGTCGATAGAGGCGAAGCTCTACCCTGTCCCAAGTGTGCAGTAGTTCTTATGAAAAAATGGGGTTGCGATTGGCTGCGTTGCTCGATGTGCAAAACGGAAATATGTTGGGTTACGAGAGGGCCCCGCTGGGGACCGGGGGTAATCATTTTTGCGTTAATCAACTCTCGACAAACGATGAATTAACTTTTTATTGATTCGACATGATTTCTATATATTTTCCTCGTTTTTATTTTCAGGGAAAGGGCGATACTTCCGGCGGTTGCCGTTGCGGTGAAAATGGCATCAAGTGCCATCCGCGATGTAATTATTGTCATTAGAATTGTTTTCTATTACATTTGGATTTTTTTTTTACTTATCCTTATTCCTGGCTTGTTGCACATTTTACGAGATTTTTTTTTTTTTTTTTTCTTCATTTGCCAACTTAATCTTTGTAATTATTTTAAGAATTTAAAAGAAAGAATATTGGAAGATTGTTAACTTACACGATCATTATGACACAAAACTGTTCACTTCAATTATCACTGAAATACTGAATTAAATGAATTAGATTTTATTAGAAAAGGAAAGTTTTTATTGCCTAAGAGTTATTTGGGAAATTATGAGTTAAGGTTTTACCAAATTACCCTTCATTTTTAAAGATTCTTTTGGGGAAATAATTTCAATCGTTTCAATAATAATAGAATAGAACAATCTGATAAACTTATTTATTATGCATGCAGATGTTTTATACCTATTAGGTAGAAAACATTAAAGTAACTTTCACTTGGCAAGGCATATTGAGTAGGTAAATGAAAATATTTCGAAAAATTGCAACACGCAAATCAATTCAATTAATCAATACAGATATATTACTTTAAAAATTTATTTGCATGATAAATAAATAATTTTTGAAACAAACCTATATATGGATTATTTTTAGCAAACAACCATTATCAGGA
>JABFQA010000327.1:0-21663 GCA_022817065.1 Probaryconus sp. ZL-2020
ATCGAAGAAGATCGATTCGGGAAATAAAAAAAAAAAAAAAAAAGAAAAAGAAAAATGAGAACGTTTCTCTCATTTATCTTGATGCAGCGCGCGTTTTGTAATTTTTTTCACCAATTACCCGGCAATTTTTTAAATCAACCGAACAAATAACAAGACCCGAAGATCCCCGATCGAGATGAGGATTAAAAATTAATTCCGAGGCGAAGCCGGCGCAAAGTATTTCGCTCATTTGTCTCAATTGAAAAAGGTCATCAAAATAATTATGATTTACGGGTTGAAATAATAATATCAGGAGACGGGCAACTTTCTTGCGGGAATCAGAGCTGTTGCCCCGGACCGTAGGATACGCCTCGCCAATTCAAAGCGGCGAAACGTTTATGCGATGAAATTGGAGCAAATGGACCATCCAGTCGTTTTCGACTTCCATAACTCATCTCGCATGATCTTATTCCCGAAGGCCCATAAGATTAACACAAATAGCTTTATTACGGTTTCCTTTCCTTTTATTATTATTATTTTAATCTCAAGAACTTTTTGTAAAATCATTTTTGCAAATTCTTCGGTGAAGATTACTTTTGTGATATCCTTTAAAAACGTTCCTTTTTTCGTCTAACCAACTTTCTCTCGATAACTCCATCCATTTAATTAACAACACCATAAAAGAAAGTCTGTTAAAAGTTGATAAATACTTCACAAAAGAAAAGAGAAAAGAGAAAAATATTTCCTCGTCATTATTATAACGTGCGGTTAGGCGTCGATGAGACCAATAGTACGTGCGAAGTAGATAAAGGTTTATTCATTAGCGGTATCTTGTGTCGGGCGATATTGACCATAAAGCTTGGAAATGCTTGGTTGTCAGCGGCCCCGGCGATACCCGTCTTCGTCTCACTGCCGTCTGTTCTCCGTTTCTTATGCGAAACAAATTATAGCAAGTGAAACATTGATAATCCAGGATATACGGCCGGTTTGGCTTATTAAAGTTTTGCGCCGCGGCTCGGTTCAACGCCGAGGAGCTCAAGAGACAACCTTTTAACCGCGCGTAAGAAAGGCAATTTAAGATCCGGGCATTTATTCCGCGCCACGGGGACTTATTTACAGCGCGAACCGTAATGGAAGAAACGCGCGTCGACCGCTTGAATAATCTTTTATCAAAATCACGAGACGATACGATGGGAATTATAACTGTTCCGATTCCAATACCGATGTCGTTCACGAAATTCCGAATTTATCTTATGAATTTTCTTTTTCTTATGTGCCTGATGTTCTCATCGTTTAATTCATCGATAACTGCAAAAAGGAATACAATAATCATTTGTAATAATTTGCAAAATCTTACTTCACTAAAGATTCTGCAAATTCTTTTGTGAAGTTGGTTTTTTGCAAATTGTTAGCGGTGTTCATCTTTGCAATTTCTTTAGTGCAGTTTTTCTTTTTGCAAATTTTTCGATGAATTAATCGATGAGAACTTCAGGCACATTTTTTCTTTTTGTTATGCACTGAAACCTACCAAACGTACATAAATAATTACACAGAAATTTGCAATACATTCTTTTTTTTCAGTGTGGAAATTAATAATTTATCAAAAAAAAAATTTAGTTTATCTTCACGAATGATCTTCATTGTGATCTTCAATCTTCAACTTATTTCTCGAGGGATAATAATTTTCATTAGAAAGTCCAGCAGAAAATAAATGACGATGAAATAACAAAAAGAAAAGATAAAAAGTATTCCTTATTGGAATAATGTCCATTTTCTTCGGACGTGTGTTTCTTGTAACGCTAATGTTTGGTTCGGCGTCGATTTAAGCGAACGTCGATTTGACTAACAGTGGGTGGGCCGTTATAAGTGCCGCAGAGCGAGAGAATTATTTCCGCTGATAAATAGAGTAATAACCAACGAACGACAGTTTACTATGGGTCGCAACATGCAAAACGATCCAATCATCATCATTATCGTTATTATCATCATCAGCGATGCGCTCGCGTAACTAGTCATTCTGTGCTATCTCTCTCTCCCTCTATCTCTCTTTCTCTCTGTCTGCTTGTAAAATAATATAAGCTCGCGATTTATCATTAGCGCGAGCAGAACTATCGCTACCACGCTACGCGGAGTTTAACTCGAACCACGCCTCTTCGAAACGAAATTTTATAATCACCTAATGATTATCTTTTAAAAAGTTTTTCACTGCGAATCATCCTTGTAACAATAAAAAAAAAAATCTTCATTCAATATGTTTGAAGTTTTCATTGATTAATTCATAGAAAAATTTAAAATATGAAAAAATCAAGATCATTTGAAAATAAAAATGCAAAATAACAATTATCATGTGCTTGATTTTCAACAATTATTGTCAACGAATTTTGATAATCCGCACAAAAATTTCTTATTTTGTCCTACCGACTGCGCCAATTTTCTCATTGTTAAATTTATTAATTTTCGAATTGCAATGACTCTTCTTTACCTCTGAACCTTTTTCATTTTTTAAAATTGTTGGATGACAAATTAATCGATGAGAACTTCAGACACATCATTGGATTTTATTAATTTTTTTTTTTTTCGTTTTCATGAAAATTCAGTTTGATAGGAGTGGACACTTTTCTGTTGAGTGGTAACAAGTGAAACCAAGTCGAGTCATCGAGTTGAACTCTATCAGAAGTTAAAACTACCAGGTTGCCTCACTCGCTGGCTTGTTATCTCCGTGACAAAAGACATTGTTCTGCGTTGCGAGGTACATGCGATGCAGAGCGCCGCAAGATAAATTGCATGCGGGCATCACGCGGAATTAGTTTACTTCGGAGATGCTAATTTTTGAACAAGAGCATTAACAACGACGTTCGCAAAGTTTCTCGTAACCTTTCGCCAATTTCTGATGGCGTACAATTTTTGGTCATTTCTGTTTCAAAAATCTCAAGCAAAAGTTTTTTTTTTTTTAAGGGACCTTTTTCAATTCAATCGAGGAAATTCTGAAGAAGACAATGGGAAGATTTTAAAAGCCTGTTAAATTTCGCGCCTCGGATGTATTTCAGGCTGAGGGAATGAAGACGGACATGCGATCGTATTTATTACCTTGTGCATACAGCGTAGCGCGTGCCAGATTTGCACGAAACGACGCCCCTTCTATGCCGAGAGACGTTAAGTCATTGCGTGCGGAATATGCCAAAGAAACTCATTGCGCATTTCGTGCGCGAGATATTTTCCGTATCTCCTCTACTCTCGGCTTACTTTCCGCATGAGAGCCAGCGCGGATCGCTCGCGAATGCTAATCGCTGTCATGCAATTACATGCGTTTACACGATATTTTCTTGCGAATTTGTTTCTTTTTTTTTTGCAAAATTTCATTTTTTTTTTGTTATGGAAAATATATCGTTGACTCGTTTTGCAAAATGTGCAAAAATATGTGTTTGAAGTTCTCATTGATTAATTCATCAAATATATTTTGCAAACAAAATCTGTATTACTGAACTTCATAAAGTCTGAGATCCAGAAAAGAAATTGCAGAAACTAACTTCACTAAAGATTTTGCAGAAACTGATTTCAGCAAAATTTCTGCGATGACTTAATGCATTTTGCATTTTTTCACATTTTGCAAATGTCCATTTCAGTCAAAAGGAATCGTTTTTCTTTTTTTTTTTTTTTTTCTGAAATAAAAAAAGACACACGCACGCAGACATTTAGAAGTTGGTGGCATAATGAATGAACACTGGTAAAGCATTTACTGTCCAGCACCTGTCGATAGATCGAAATCTCGAGTCTTACGTCGCACCTATTTCAACGTGGACATAAATCAAGAGTCGCTCCAAACTAACGTGGCGTGACCCACGATATGCCAATACAGGACGAAGCCACGAGCGCTGCTTAGGTACATAATTCAATGCTCTTTCTCTTGTCCGTGAGCAGAGTACAGCGGTACAACATCCTCCTCGGGTGTGCCCCGAAGAGAGCCGTTCCAAAACAACCGACCAATCAAACGTAACGACAGGACGTCAATCCAACAGACCGATCAATACGATTCTTTGACCGTTTCATTATCTAATAATTCCCACAATACTATAAAAAATGTCTGTGTATTTTTTGCAAAAACAAGAATTGCAAAAATTTTTTTTTTGCAGAAAAGGGAACAAGTTATCGTTACGTTATCTCGACTTTTGTGAAGAAAAAAAAATTGCAAAAAAAAAAAGGAAATGAGTGACAAAGAAGTACGGTAACGTTTGATTGGTGCGTCGAAACTTTTCACACGCTCGCGTTCATAATAAACCTTTCACGGAGAAAGGAGAGAGAGAGAGAGAGATGGAGAAAGAGTGCGAGAGCCGAGTAACTTTAGCTCACGAATATCCCGCTGGTACATATTTACAGTGCGAGATTCGCAGCGTGCTGCGGCGACTCTACCGAAGACGTTGAATTAGCGCACGCTATCGGCCCCGGAACTTTATTGGACTGTACGACGTTATAAAGCGATCCCACCTTTATTAATATTTTTATTTTATCGCCCTCTTAAACCTCCTAACTGATATAATTGACTTTTCGGATCACTTTCAAACGGCAACTGCCTCTTGCAAAAGTCTAATTTTGCAAAGGCCTGTGCAAAATGTTTTCTTTACGATCGCGCTTCCATTTTGCAAATTAGCAGAATTTGCAAGAGTCTGCTAATTTGCAGAATGTCATATCGAAATCGTTTGTCTTCGTCGTAAGCGTGTGATTAAAATAATTCTCACGTGACGAAGACAAAAAAAAAACGTGCAAAAAGAAGAGAAAAAAAATTCTCCCTCTCGAGGAGGAATTTGACTTTTTTTTTTGCCGCTCGAATCCCTCGGCATCGCGCAATTATTTCTGCCTGCTATGATTGACGCTTCATTGCAAAACGACGTATCGCCGTAAGAAAATAATATCGCGCGCGTTGAAAGTGTTTCCCGGACGTGCGAATACTTAATTTCTAAATGACTCTTCGCGTCGGCAAAGCACCGTGGTTAACTTCCTTCCGCGCGGTCCCGCACGTGTACAACGTAAACCTTGACCTTGGACAAGATTTATGCCGTGCGAAGCGACGGCTTTGACTTATAATTCGCGGTGCTGTTATCCACGTGTTCTGCGCGAAATACATAGGTGTGTCAAACCCGGCTCGCCACCTCACGACAAAAATCAACCGACTGTCAGTTCGCCTTGCCTTTAGTCACGGCTAACCATGTTGAAAATGCCACGATTAACGTTTCGCCATCTTTGCAATCAAATTCACCGATCCCCATCATTTTCCACACTTTGTTTTCTTTTCCTTTCCTCAATTCCTTTTCGCGTGAGGAAATCACCACACAAATCATCAGATTCAAATCTTTGCAATTTTTTTTTGCAAATTCTTAATTGAACGTCATTTCTGAATAATCGTTGATGCGAATTTCATTAAACTGATGTAACTGAATTATGTGACTGAAGTTCAAATCTATCTGATTGATCTTCGCTAAAAACTAACGCCCAGAAGAAAATTGCAAAAACTATCTTCACTGAAGATTTTGCAAAAACTAACTCCGATGAATGAATCGATGAGGATTTCAGGCAAATACTGAATTATCGAAATTCGATGAAATTTCAGTCCCATAAAACAAACATGAACCTTCAGTATTCTCAAAATGTTAACGATTCCTGAGCACCGTTGAGGAATGGGTCACCAGAGACACAGACTTTTATCCCTCGTGAAATTTAACGAGCGACCCGTTGGCTCGCTACCGAACAAACGAACGAACACGGCGCTGTGTGGTCTTTCCGTCCACGTTCGGCCCCTAGTTAGCGTGATTCAGTTGCAGCCAGTTCGTTTGCTCTCACACGGTTGCATCGACTCCGGTTTACTGACCGCCAGCCGATCGGTGATTAGACGGTAGCTTGTTGTTTCCGATCGCTGCTAAATATCTCAAGCCACCGCCATCTCTGAACCGGCAAAAAGACGCCGTTTCTGTTTTTTTTTTTGGTTTTTTTTTTTTTTTCTTTTTCGTTTTTTTCTTCTTTTTTTTATTTTTAATCCAAGTGAGAATACCGATACTTTATGCCGCAAACATCGCCAAATGCGGCGTTACTGCTGTTTTACCAGATCGCGAAAACGATAATAAACGATGCGCCTTTTTTTTTCCCTTGTAAACCACGAACTAAATATGGTTGAAGATCTCTACATTGTCGACGACGTTTTGAAGGTCACTTGAAGATCACTGAAATCCTACACTCTTTTTTGTTAACGTTTACCAACAATTTACAAACGTTTGCAAAACTGTTTTGCGATTTTTTTCGCAATTTTTGCAGAAAAACGTTTTCGAAGCGAAAATTCAACCGAAAGACGAGAGATAAAAATCTAGAGATTCCTCTTCTTGCATATATTATTGAATAACGCGGTGTGTCCATTTATTGAAATCATGTTGAATGTAAATTTATGGCGTCGCTGTAACGTTGTAAATTGCAAAAAAAAAAAAAAAGAAAGAAGAGAAAAAAAAAGTGGACAGGGCAATTGCACTATAATAAGCGAGCGCGTAATAAATCGAGAGAAAGTCTCTCTTGCTTTTGGAAATAGCTGGTTAATGGTATAGTTGTTGCACCGGAGAAAAGTGCAAAACGAGGGGGACGAAGGGGAACCAAGGAGACCTCCCAAACGAACGCGCGCGCTCGTCCTGTAATCGATCTGCCGCGCGTCGATTTCCACCGATAAATCGTTCGTGTCGCATAATAACACCTCCGTGTTGCCGCGTCCTTTCGGATACGTGCGCGCCCCGAAGATCATCGAGGCAGGTGCTCGCCTACGCAGCCAAGATAAGTGCTTTCTCTCGCTTCTGAATCATCCTGCTCATTTTTCTCTGACTATTTCTTATCCTTCTTTTTGCAATATTTCTTTCCGAAGGTCATTCCATTCCATGATACCGTTCGAAGGTCATCATCCGAAAGCATTTCTTCTCGAATTTGAATAAATTCCGTTGCTGATAATTGCCGCTTTAATAGCGTCTTCAATATTCGCAAAAAAAAATTGCATTTAAAAGTAACTTAACGATGAAAAATGTTGAAAAAAAAAAAAAAGGAATTGGGAGAGAGGAAAAGTTTTCGATGAATATTAAAAGCGGAATTGGCAAACCGATATTTAACTCCGGCGATTATTGCCACCTATAAATTGCGTGCAAAAATGTAACATCAGGTTTGAAAGTGCTCGATCCCTTTTTTTTTTCCCCCGCAAACGAGGCGGCGACGTTTAAAATATGTTCGAAGTAATTTTTTTTTTTTTTCCATTCTTTCTTCTCTCTCTCTCTCTCTGTTTCTCTTTAAAAAAAATTTTTGCGTTTAATAACGAATGATTCGACGTTATTTCTCGCGAGAGCATTTTGTCATGATTTCGTTTTATTTATCACGCGCTCTGCGGCGAAGGAAATGTAAGGGCGCGGAGGCATTGACAGGCTAATCGTAACAGAGTTAAATATACCGTGAGGAGAGACGACGGAGCACTGGCTGGCGTCGGGCAGCGTAACTCGTAACTCGGCAGTGATTGATAAAGCTCGGCGCTTCCTTGGAGCCAAACGGCGTGCCAAGATTTTTTGCCGGGTCTCGTCTCCTGTTCATTACTGTTGCGGCCGAGATCTATATCAGCCTCGTCATGACCGACTCATGCGCCGACTGTCTCGCTCCTCTCGACGTCGTCGTTCTCTCTCGTTCTCTTTGTGTGTGTAATTCCCGGTCTTTAAACTCGCGCCACACGAGACAGAGCGCAACTAGAAAGGGTTACTTTGCGCGCCATTACCAGACCCGGCTGAGGCGCTTTACCTTTAGCCGACACTGATCGTGAAATTCTTAGGAGATCAAGATGAAAAAAAAAAAAAAACAAGAAGAAGAAAAAAAAAAAACGACCGAGGGAAAAAACTAAGCCAGTTGTTTATGTACAGAACACCGAGAGCCAACCGAGTTTCGATGTTTGTATTTTGCGCTTTTTCCCGTCAATTCTATTGGGAACGAATGTTGAGCAAATTTTTTTTTTCTCTCCTTCGGGGTATTAAGTCGTTGAGGATTGTAAATTAAGAACACTACATCTGTTCAACATTCTTTTTTTCTTTTGTTCAAACGTACGAGGATTTTTTTTTTAAATAATTTTTAAATTAACCGCCAATTTCTCGGCGGGAAATTCAAAGATGGTGATTTTTTACGGGAATCGTGGTAAAAAAAATGTTTCCCGACGACGACGAAAATGCTTTGCCATTCAATTACGAAGCCAAGATAGAAAATAGATAAGCCGGATAATACGTTAAATTGTTTCGAGTGAAAAGCCCTCGACGGTACAAAAGGTTAAGTAGTTCGTGAAAAATTTCTCTCGGTCTTTCGTGGCGTTGAATAGCGGGGTCCACGTGACCCGGCGAAGGTAACGTATTCGACCGCGAATAATGGCAAACCCGACTCGGGGGAAAAGAAAAAGCTGACCCAAAGGGGGAAACGCGCTTTTAAAAGCCGCCTTTTTCTTCGCGACCTATCGCTCTTTAATCATTTCTTTTTACCGACAACAACGCCATCTTTATCACTCTTTCCTCAAATTTGGAATTCTTCAATGTCACGTGATTACATTTTTGCACTTGTCGCAAATTTTATCATTTTATCTAATTGATAACGTTCATATGGATTATTAACAATCTCAATGACCTTGAAGAAGAAAAGTCATTCGAAGGTTATCATTGTGTAATTGCAAAAAAAAAAAAAAAAAAATGATTATAATCCAAGAGCATTTGTTTTCCTATTAATTTCCGGGGGATTTGTTCGTGGGAATCAATAATGGGAAATGATCGTTGGCCTCCTGCTGTGAAAATGCGATATCTAACCGAGATTATTAATTTTCGAAGCAACGTTGCATTTGGCTACACACGATTATACGTAATAACCGACATTATCCGCGACTGTGCTTCATGATAGTCGCAAAAAAGGATAGACAATCTCATGAAACTTTATTCAATAAGCGATATTGATGTTACTTGCTTTTACCGTACGTTAATCGGAAAATAAAATTTCAAGGCCAACGCAATTGGGTCAGTTTAATCCAGTAGTATTGACGCCTCAATAAGATAATCAAAAATTTTTGTCCATAATGAAAATTCATAATCAAAAAGTAATCATTTTACTTCACGTCATTCACGTAGAAAGTTTTTTTTTTCTCCCTAGGGATAGAAAGTAGGGAAGAAAATGACTTCAATTTTTTTTTTGCTTCGTAATGTAAAAATGATCGAAGTTAAATAAACGTGTTGTAAATTAATTGTATCTTTGAAGTTGGGCTCGGGAGGAGGAATGGACATTAGAGGAACAAACATTCACTAATGACTCATAATGGTATTAAGAACGGCTTCCGCAAGTTTGCGGCGTGTAAGGCATTTTATTACGCGAGCGGACGCATTTCGATCGGTTGGCCATAAAAAAAGAATGTCATCGGGAGAGCGAATAAAGCGCGTATAAGGCAATGCCGGGCGTTGTAAATGTAAATGAAAACATCGTCGCAACCGCCCGGTAAGGCCACGCGCTCCTGTCATCGAAAATCAATGACCAAATTGCCGGAAAGCGATTTTCAAAAAGTCCCTTCCTTTTTATTCAGAAAAACAATATCCAAAATATTCTGTTTCTTCCAACAATATCCAAAAAGTTCTGTCGAACTCGAAATTTTTTCCTCTTGTTCAAATTTTGCCATGATCTTTCCAAACTTGTAATTGTTTATTAAAATACACAGTTACGGTGAAATCTGCGAAACAGACAATTGTGGTAATTTAATGGACAATAAAATTATCAAAGCATGCGATGTAATTTTCTTTTTTTTTTTTTTTTTTGAAATCGAGTAACAGAAACAACGTATCTCATTGCCACCAACATTCTTGTCTGTCGGGGCAAAGGGTCAGATAAGGTGCTTAATTATAGCGGACATTTTGCTACCGTAAAACGCGATGAACTTTGACCCGTGAAAATTTTTCACGTTAACAAGGGAAGAGGCAACAATTTTACTGTCGATTACGAGAGACAGAAAATTCTAAATACCCCTCGGATTCTGTCGGGACGACTTAACGATCTTTATCTCCATTTGCGTTGCTCGATAATTTATTCGGGATCAATTTACATTTAAATTATAAAACAAAAAAAATTTCTTTTTTTTTTTTTTTTTTTTTTTACAGCAATTAAAATGAAATTCCATTTCTTGATAATGTTAAAAAATTTTTAGAGTTGTTTATCATTGTGTTAAAGAATTCTCTATAAATTCTTTTAAATAATTTTGTGGACTCTGTGAAGACAAAACTTTCCAAGGATGCGTGTTGGACAGGAATTTCCATCATCAGATACTTGTCCAATTACGCCACATCGTGGAAACGTCGAAGGTGATTATTTAAATAAGAAATTATCATGACTTAACATTGTACCATCAAATTCCAAATTGGAGCATAAATAATAATTATTGCCGCAAATTGTATAATGTATTTATCAACAATGCATATTCATTTTTAATAACCACTGTAAATAATCTGCATATATAAATGACCGAGCGATATGATTTATGCATTAATAATAAATAACGTTAAAATATTTTTCGCTGGCTCATGGAACAACGATCGTAAAATGTAATGCAAGTGCAAAGTAAAGTGCAAGTACGTACGTACTTAGAGGAATACTTAACGGAAAGTCTTTTTATCAATTATTCATTGGTCGAGTCGAAGCAATTCGTTGATTATAATATGCACATTTTCTGTGTACCTTCTCGAGAGGTACTGCACAGCGGTTTGGCATGTACAAAGACGACGCTCGTGGGAAAAGCTTTCGTGCGAATGATCTGTCGATGATGATCGTGACCCGACCCGTGTCATTGATTATGCAAGCGTTCACGCGCATCGATCATATCGTGAAACGCGTTACGCTCCGAGCGAAAGCAAACGCGAGACACGGACTTTGGCTCCACTGAATCAAATTTTCATTTTCATTTTCATATAATCAATTACGCAGAGTCCAAATGTCGTTGATAAGAAAAATGAAGGAGATAGAACATACGCCTTCTTCTTCTTCTTCTTCTTCTTCTTCTTCTTAAACAAAAATAATTAAACAACTAGTTCAGCTACTATTACGGAATTAAAATGTTTCACTTTAAAATGAAACCATTATATATGTTCACTAATAAATTATTTTGAAACATAATTGTTTACTTAGTAATACCAACAAAAACAATTAATAGAGGAGTCGTAGTTAAATGAATGAGGGTACCGCCAGCATTTCCATACCAAGTAACGGACAGGCATTAATTTCTAAACTGCAACCATTAAAATGAAATTGAAAATTGCAATATTTCAAAGGTTACATTGCCCTTAAAATATTGCCAAAACTTTATGAAATCTTGTGCAAAGAGCTTTGTTCTTTGTTTAAAAAAAAAAGAAATTATTTTAAATTGAAAAAAAAAACAATCAATTTAAAATAATGTTTATAATGTCATATTTACACATCAGGAAATAACATTTAACGTTATTTCTAGTTAACATTTTTAATGTTGGTTAAAACTCAGTTTATAATTTTATGATTCATGTAACAGACAGTGTATACAGGCAGAATGTTAACAGTTGAGTAACAATTACGCAATTTCATGTTATAAAAACCGATTTAATGAAATCACATTTAATGAAACACTTTTTGGGGATATATTCCAATTTCTGTCAATTGGCTTTCGTTATTTCATTAATAATAAATAATCATAGTAATTTATTTCTCATTTTTCGTTTTATTGAACGAAATGGCTTCTCAATGTCTTCTGAAAACTGCTTTTTGGACAGCGTTCATTATTAACGCAAGGAATTTGATAACATCATTTTTCATCAGCTCATTAAGAAAATGAAATATTTTCTTAACACACTTGTTGATTCAAACTCACACTCCTCATAAAATTCAACAACATTATTTCATTTGATAAAGATCTTTTGTCACCATCTTGACAAATAGTGAATAAATTTACAAAAATATTTAAGAGTTTTAAATGTGACACAGACTTTTTCACATCATTAGTCTTTGTGTTTCGTCACTTTTTGAACCACTCGATGAGGAAGAAGAGTCCTTTCACCAATAAAAATTACACTTAATGAAAGTAAACAAAAGTGAGACTATATAGTTTTGGTGGTTAATGTATGTATAATGTTATTCCAGGGATTACGTGTATTTTCTTATGTAAACCTTTATGACTTTACAAACATTCGTTTGGCATTCGAAGTGAGAAAGAAATTTGTAAATGGCAACTTTTGAAAAATTCCCTTTTCAATTGTACCGGACAAAAAGTCAGAGACCGATTCACTTGAATGAGAAATTATGACGATTAATGTATTTTATTGCTAGCACAATTACATAAACGAATTTAAAGACTTATCATTTTGTTTAATATGTCAATGAATTGTAAATGGTTTGTGAATCGTTATAACGACAACATTTTCCTTACCGAACGGTCATAATAATGTAACGATTCGTTATTTATTTTCACTTTTATTTGCACAGAGATATATTATTTAAGAAGACACATATACGAATAAACAATAGAAAATGATCGATCAATTATTTAAAAGAATTCAAAAAGTAATGATTACGAAAAATTTTATGCTGAAAACATGATTTTTTTTTTAAATTATAATTATAAATTCGAAACTGAAGATTTTGAGTTGATCGTTTCTCTTGATTATGAAATGTCGCTGAAAATCTTATATCATGAATTTTAATATAAACTAATATACGAATGAAAGAGTTTAATATCAATCAATAAATCCACGTGAAATAATTGCGATATCAATAAGCATTGAATTGAAGAAACGGGAGTCGCTTTCATGAAAATAATAATAATGGTCCAATTTACGAAGAGCGTATCAAACTTTCATGTCAAAATGAATAAGATCTCTCTGCGGAGCTCGTATTCGAATGCGAAATGTGATCAAGATGCGCATATCCATTGAGAGCGAAGAAGCAAAACCGTTCGTTCGGATGCCCTCTAGGACAGCCTTGCCGTTTGCTTTCACTTTCTCACGTGGAGAGACGGGAGGCCCCTTCTTTCAAGGAGCGTCTTCTTCTTCTTCTTCTTCTTCTCCCTCATTTCAATTTCAATACTCTGTGTGTCTCTCTACTTTGTCACAATATTTTTTTCGTTTTTCGTTCATTTTGACTACACAACCTTTTCTTCATCCAAAATTCTCTTCGCCATGTTCTCTTCACTCCACGTTATCTTTGCAAATTTGCATTTTCACACGCATTCCTAATTTAGAACAAACGCGTAAAAATCAAATGTTTCGGTGTAATTGGAATTTCTTTTTTGCTTTCGTTCTTATCGAAGAAAATTTTTCTGTCCTTTTTCAATCGCGATTGTTCTCGCGATTGTAAATTTCTCATGTTTATTTAGTAAGCGACAACAAGTTTTCTGGCATCTTAGTCGCGACCGACCGCGACCAAGCACAGGGAGCATCTCGCTTACGCGTGCCCTCACTTTCACTCCTTGTTGTCACGTTTAGAAGGTCTTAGGGAATCGGATTTAGGGGACAAATTAAAATCACCGACCACGAACCAATGGATTCCTTTTTAATCCTAAAAAAAAAAAAACTCATTCATTCACCTTTAACAAAAATCAAAGTAATAAACTCGATATTATAACTCGGGTATCTCAGCTCATGACCGAAATTTCTAATCATTATATTAAGTCAGATGATTTATGACGCAAATACTGATTCATCTAATCGATCATACCGCGCGTTACATCATAATTATACGCGAAATTAAAACTAAAACATAAAACATGACGCGTGCTTTATTTTCAGATAAATCAAGATTGCAATTGTACCTCATCTTCTTTTCACGAGGAAAGAAAGGATTTCGTCACGTTTTTCATCTTCATTTAGCAATAAATAAACAATTTGCAACACTATTTTTTAGCACATTTTTCATTCGAGTTATTATTTCAGTTAACATTCGAATTAGTTGATTGATAAAATGTAATAATCCAGATATAGAATAAGCGGAAATCAAACGAATCCTTCAAGTCAAAAGGTTCGACTTCCGCTGTACGATCACAACAACAGAAACACTTTCTATGGTCTACTTGTCTATTTAAAACGTAATCCATGTCGCAAGTTAAGAAGTGAGAAAGAAAGGAAAGAGAATACTACCATTTGCTGAATTGTATCGTCTATCTTTAATCGCCTCGATATTTATCTTTTAATATATATATTTTTATATATTAAAATATTTGTTTAAAACCATTTCAATGTGAATTTAAGTTGAACACTTTTGCTGCGACCCGACAGTTCCAGTGCGCTCGTTGAACTCACTCTTTCGGATACATCTTTCGCACTTTTCCTACGAAATAAAATTGTTAAAATTATTTATCTCTACAATTTCAAAATTGCAAAATCGAATCTTGCTTCTTGTTTAATGTTTAAAGAACAATCTTTATAAAATATTTTGTTCGTTATATTGTTGTTAATTTAAATTATCTATAATTTATTTTCTCGAATATGTCTTTGGTATGGTATGTTATGGTATGTTATGGTATGGTATATGGTATATGGTATATGGTATATTGCAGCAGATAAGGTCGTCGTCCACATCGTGACAGTTACGTTTGTCTGACATTGCCGAGATTTATGCCTGAGTAACGTATGCATGCATAGCATATATATGCATCATGTTCAGGAGTCAGAGCTCATCGTGCATCGCTCTGAAATAGTCTCCTCTCGATTCGAATAGAAACGATTTACGAAAGCAACGCCAAGCGAATCCGATAAGCCATCGCTATTCCAGCGGATTATTGTGCAACATTTTCGCAAGGCTCATATCCGCATTCGGTTAAACTACACGGCACAATCTGTACTCGTTCCCTCAAACATTTACACCGATGATACTTTTATAACGATTACGTTACTTTTACGAGGTAACAATCATCAGGGATCTCGTTATTTATTCTTTCTATTATTATTTGTCAGTTTTTCATTATATCAATAATTAAAAATGTATTTTCCCCCCCCCCCCATTTTCTGCTAGATTATTAACCTTCATTATTTTTCCACTACTTTTCTTGTCACTCTAACGTCGTGAGAAAAGATTTATTTATGCCATCTAAATAAAAACATTACTACAATTGATCATTTATTATCATTTATAACATTTAAGAAAAATGAATCATTTCTCTGCCGTTGCAAAAAGAAATTGAAGTTTACATTCATATTACATCCTTGTTTTTGCATTAAATTTCCAAGGCGCAACCTCGACCCATCAATTTATCTCTCGGCAAGACAAAGTTTCTCCCAATTTCTCTACATTTCACAATATTTCTTATCAAAAATCCTAAGAGAAGCTAAGCGAGCGCTCATAGTTCACGCCACCGCTCTTTTCAGGAAAAAGACGTTCCTCCGGCAAAACATTAACGCTATTCTCTCAATTGCTTCCGACAGGACTGTCGATGTTAATAAGTCGACTCTGAGCTCTCTGAGCTCTCTGAGCTTATGCGCGAGGAGAGCCATCTTCGGCCTCACTTTAATGCCACTTTTCCTAAAACTTTCTTTTCCGCCATCCATCCGTTGCTAATATAATAATAACAATGATAAATAATAATAATAATAATAATCATAATATTCAAATTATTAAATAATAAAATTCTTAGTGGGCTGTTTTTTAATAAACGCATAATTGCAACATTATACCCGTTGGACGAAGTTATTTCAATCATTTTAATGTGCAAGAAGGGAAGAGAGAATAAAAACAGAAAATAACAAATTTTTACAAACGTTTTTCAAAACCATACATAAATTTTCTGCTTTTCATATTCGTATTTGAAGTTAATGATTATCTGTAATAAACAAGTGTTATCTTCTTCATATTAATAACTGACATTAACGTATCTACAAAATAATTAATAATAGTGCTGAAGTTAAAAAATCGAAAGTGGTTAGTTTGAAAGACATTTCATATATATGACAAATAAACCGTTACGATTTGGAATGTAAAAAGAAAGAAAGAAAAAAAGAAAGAAAAAAAAAAGACGTTGTCGTAATCCATAATATTATCTCATTCTTATTCGTCGTGAGAATTGACGCTTGCGCGTGTCGCACACATTGCAAACCGTCGTTAGAGATCCTCGCTCAGATACAAAACCGGAGAAAGTAAAATATTACGGAAATTAAATGGCCGATTGTTTGTGGGTGAGCACAAATTTTTGTCTCATCACATATTTTATACATTATTCCAATAAACTTTCGATTTATAAGCTTTCGATTTTCGTTCGCTCTTAAATTTCTCACTTCCTTTATCGTTTGCAAATTCAAATCTCTATGCAAATAATATTAACCGGACGTGTATGTATATATAATAATGCGATAACGTAATTTTTATAAAAGTTTTTCAAAATGCTTTCTAAACATTTGTTCACTTTTATATTTTTATGTTTTGTATGTAAAAATTATTGTATTTCCATGCGTAGCCTTCGGTTAAAATCAGATTCAAAATGCCAGATGGACAAGTTTTAGGAATCATTTATCTTGACTATCATTTTTATTGAGCTAAATGATTTTTAATTAGCAAAAATAATAGTATATTTTCGAAAAGAAATATTATTTTTCAAAATTCCAAGCAAACTTTAAAAAAAAAAGTGGTTCCTCCAATTGTTTTGAATGCGACTCTGTGTGTTTAATTATAATTATAAAGCATTATAGGAAATGATAGAGTAATTCTTACATAAGTAGCAATTAATTCCCAAACATCTCTTTTATGGACTTTCTACAAGTGATGTCACACTTTTTCAGACAATATGAGAGATGAGATGATTCTCGCTAATGTTAAGGCCCCTGCTTTTAACATGTCAAAGTTATGTGCCTGAAATGTTCACTATTGATTTTCAACGAATTTTCAACATCTAAATAAACCGCCATGAAGTAACCATTACAAAATTCATTTTAATGAATGTTAATATTCTTTAATATTCTTCAATGAAATTAATTTGTAAAAAGAATTTACTGAAGATGACTTCTGAAGTTTCTGAAAGGAAGTTAATTTTTCAAGATCCTTGAGAAAAGATAGTTTTTGCGAATTTTATATATCAAGATTTATTATTGAAGATGAGATTATTGAACGATCGCTTTAATAATGAGTTTTCTTTGCTTGAAATGTAAATTTTGTTTTAAATGAAATAATAATAATAATAATAATAATAATAATAATAATAATAATAACTAAAGTTTCCAAGAAGATAGGCGTTTTTTCAGGTCAATCTCGTCTAAGAGACTTTCATCGTGAGACAGAGACACTGAATAATCTCACAGTGTGTGCGATTATTCCATTATTCGCGGCAGCAGCGTGCGTCTATACGTACAGGTATAACGAGCCGCTCACTTATAATTGTTAAAACCGGCTGTCGCGTAATCCGCGGCGCTCTTGTTTCTTTCTCGTGTGTTCCGTCCCACCAAAACTCTATTCTCGCGAAGGATCTAGGAAGTGCGGCAATACTTAACTTACTCGCGGCGCACTACGCTCTCGACATCGAATGCGATCATAATAATTAACGACTACGTATCTGCTGGCGTAATAATAGCAGCAAAATACGATTTTACAAAATATAACAGAAAAAGTTCAATTGTTTTTTATACGATAACATTTAATTCTTTTCTTCTTCTTCTTCTTCTTCTTCTTCTTCTTCTTCTTCTTCTTCTTCTTCTTCTTCTGTTTGAATTTTAAATAAATACAAAATTTGTTGACAACGCTTCCTTGATTTTAATAAAGGCAAAACGCTTGTGACTCTTGCTCAACATTTGCTAACACACCGATCGATAACGTGCATCAACTATTTTCTGTCAATAAATTGCACCTTCTTAAGTGGCATTCTTCAAATCCGAAAGCATGACCTAACGATTACCATCTTCTTGCATATTGGCACATTCCAAGGATATCTTAACGACTTTTACTGTATAGCACCCAACAACCAACTATTCCAAACGATTAATAATTCATCTGAAATCTAACGATCCGGCTGCTCTTTCAATTCCTCCTCCTCCTCCTCCTCCTCCTCCTCCTCTTTAACATTTTTAGGCCTATCTTCTCAACCTCTATTTCTGTCTCATTCCAAAGGAGATCACAAAAAAGAAAAAAGAAGAAAAAAATATTTGCTTTTTCATCAAGTAGCATTTAAACAATTTATTATGTATAAAATATCTATCGCCTGGATATATACCATTGACTGGGTCAGATCGTGATTCTGCCAGGATAGTGGGTGGTATTTACATGGTGCTCGAACGTTCGTTCTTACGTTCAAGGAGGACTTTCTGGGGAAGCGGGGCGGTGGACGAAGTCAGGAGGATATTCTGACTTCATTCAAAGGTTAGGCATTCGTCGTGTCTGTGTGCGTACTAGCAGTTAGTACTTTACCTATAATATATCGTGCTACATACGTAATAATAATCACCAGTTTCAGGCAATTATTATCTATTCATTATTATTCTTCTTTATTAATTGACATAAAATATGAAGTTAATTGCGACAAGTTTATTTTAGTTTATGATCGCGTATTATGCAATGATGATCAAATTAAGGGATGATTAGTCAGAATATTTCTCGAGTTCACTCGATGAAAATTACACTGAGAAAAAAAAAAAAGTCTATTAAAATTTACAATCAAGTATAGAAAAATGTTACTACATGCAAATACTGAGAATAATTTTATTACAAGTACTTTTTAGTTTTTTTTTTTTTTTTTTTTTAATGTAGTTTTTTTTACCTAAGTTTAATTTATACAAAACGTTAGTACAACTGTTAAACGTTCAAGAGAATATCACCGTCATTTCATATGACATATGTGGAATATAAATGTTACATAAACTTTTGCCAATACTTTTACCGGAATAATTTAACATAATATTGATGTGTAACTTATATCAAGTATTGTTGACGTTACATTGACTTGGTAAGAGAGAGAATGTCTTAAAAAATGAGATAAAAATTTTAAAATACCAAGAGAAATGTAGATGGAGAGGATCCTAGAACATTTCAGTCACGATTTAAGACGTGAATAGAGATGAAGAAGACGACCAGTCGGATGAATAATTGGAAATGCATACGTTAAATAACTCTCCCAAAACCATTGTGTTGGCTCGAGATGGCTGTTCTCGAAAGGTTCGAATTAACACATTTTATCATTCGAAAAAAATGACGACAAAAGTGATTTTCAAAAAATTTTCCGTGCATACTCTGAAATCTTGGGATCGATGCAAATACCATCAAGAACAATAAGGAGGAATTTTACTTTCCTCCGATTATTATAGACCATTTCTTTTGCTGAATTGTAGCATTACTGAATTAAACGTTTATAAAATTTATCATAACGAAAATTATATGAATAAATTTTTTAGAACAAATTAAAAAGATGAAATTTGACATTTTGCAGAGAAAAAATTTTTGTCTCTGCATTTTGCACTTGACATTTTTAATTATTTGACATTTCAAATTTTGCCGCGCAATCTGAAAGTCCATCGACTGCTGCCACCTGCCG
This sequence comes from Probaryconus sp. ZL-2020, assembly GCA_022817065.1. Lineage (NCBI taxonomy): Eukaryota > Metazoa > Arthropoda > Insecta > Hymenoptera > Scelionidae > Probaryconus > Probaryconus sp. ZL-2020. The sequence goes on from JABFQA010000327.1 coordinate 19,505, forward strand.
CCAACATCCCCTACTTATATCATTGACTCGATTCTCATTACATCAACCCTTCCATCAAGATTCATTAGAAAACAAAAACATAAAACAAAAATTATATAAAATTAATTTAAATGCCAGCAGCAGTTTACTTAACCCTTGTTTAAAATTCGCTTATAAATTAAATTAAATTAAAAAATCGCTTATACCGTAGATGGCGCCATGACCGCCTTCTGGAGTTAAAGAATGGCGGTGCCGGTCGAGTTCAAGTTTGCAGGTTAAGTGGTCCGAGGAGTGTGATTGGTGTGGTGTGTGTGTGTTGTTGGGGTCCAGGTGGTTTTACAATAATAAACTGTTAGATGCGAAGATGGAGGACAAGGTCGCGAGCCAAGGGCCAGAGGAGGAGGGGGAGGACGCGGCCAGCGCAGGAGCTGGGGTCGCCTGGCTCAACGATGACGCGAGTTACGACCTGGACGACGTCAACATGTTCTTCCACAGGGTCGACTCGGACCAGATCATCTACGAGGAGAAGAAGAAACGATGCAAGCTCATTGGAAAATATGTCATGGGTGACCTCCTCGGCGAGGGCAGTTACGCCAAGGTTAAGGAGGTACTCGATTCTGAGACCCTGTGTCGCAGGGCTGTCAAGATCCTTAAAAAGAAAAAATTACGAAGGATACCTAACGGCGAAGTCAACGCCCAGAGGTGCTTAAGGATATACATAGAATTTTTACCTCTTTTCTATTCTATAAATCATAATTAATACTCAAGTTTTAAAGGATTTTAACAATATGTAATTGTAAATATAAATGCTAATTATAGAATGTGATTATTCTTCAATAAAAATTCTTTTAACAAATATCATTCTCTGTAGAGAATTTCATGTTAACATTTATGTTCAACAGAGAAATTAAACTACTACGAGTTCTGAAGCACAAAAACGTCATAGCCCTTGTTGATGTTTTACACAACGACGAAAAGGAAAAAATGTATTTAGTAATGGAATTTTGTGTCGGTGGTTTACAGGTAAATAATGCAATAATAATGTTACAAAAATCTATTACATTAATAATTATTTGGAAATATTTCCTTTTAGGATATGTTGGATTTTACTCCATACAAGAAGTTTCCTATTTGGCAGGCACATGGTTACTTTTGTCAATTGCTAGATGGCTTAGAATATCTTCATAGCAAAGGAATTGTTCACAAAGATATAAAACCTGGAAATTTATTGTTAACGCCTGACAGAACTTTAAAAATTATAGACTTTGGCGTTGCTGAGGTCATTATGAATAATTTTTTGTTTCTAAAAATAAATTTTCATTTTCTATTATATAATAAATAGAAAATAGTCAATGGAAAACGTTACCAAATTTATTAGTTATTGTAATGAAAAACAAAAACAAAAAAAAAAAAAAACAAAACAAAAATTCAGGTGATTTTCCATTTTAGGCATTAGATGCATTTGCCAAAGATGATACTTGTACCAATGGTCAAGGTTCTCCAGCATTTCAACCTCCAGAAATAGCAAATGGCTGTGAAAAGTTTTCAGGTTTTAAAGTTGACATTTGGAGCAGTGGCGTCACGTTGTAATTATTAAATTTATTCTCGAACACTTTTTTTTTTTGTTTATTTATTATTATTATAACAAATTAATAAATATTCAGATGAACCTTGATTTTCTAACTTGTTATTTATCTTACTTAAAAAACAGATACAATATAACAACGGGCCTTTATCCTTTCGAGGGCGACAATATATATAAATTATACGAAAATATTGGAAAGGGTGTTTATACAATTCCTAAAGATGTAGACAAACCATTGGAATCGCTGCTTCGTGGTATGCTAAGAAAAGACATAGAGGAGCGATTGACGCTACAGGAAATAAAATCACATCCTTGGACGGTTAGCAGACCGTTCAGGACTATAGAAGAAGTACCCATTCCACCCTTAAGGGGCGACGAATGGCACACTATGACTGTACTGCCGTACCTGATGGAACATCATTATGGGGTTGACAATGATCCCACGTATTATACAGAGCACGAACTCAATGGTACTTTTTACCATTTTTTTCTTTATGAAAAGTTTGAACATAAATAAAACAAAACGCTTTTTTTACTTTAATTAAAAATAATCTTTTTTTTTTTTTTTTTTTTTTTTTTTTTATTTAAAATTTAT
>JABFQA010000328.1:0-21657 GCA_022817065.1 Probaryconus sp. ZL-2020
AAAAAAACGAAAAAAAAAAAAAAAAAACATGCACGCTGGTAATAATATATACTCAGTAAACTTAGATAAGTTTACGAAACCTTATTAATGCATCAGAAATATGCACAAGGTGCGTCACTATATTAAGATAGCAGCTATCTAAACGCTCAAACTGTTTGACAAAAATTAACGTAATAAGGTCAGCTCGAAAACCGTCCTTTGAAATTGCAATTGTTGTTTCATCGATAAAAATTGCCTGTCACATTTATTTATATATATGACATTTAAAAATGTTTAAAATTGATTTGTTGAAACTTCAAATACAAAAATCATCATTAAAAAAATGTAGGTTTTACTTTCTCATCAAAATAGTTATTCATCTTTTTTTTTTCCCCTATATAATACATCTTCATCGCAAACACCTTTTCAATGCACGATGAATCATCATACTCTCTGTCTGTAAAACTCGTACGAAATAGAACGCGAATCGTTAATTCTTTTTTTAAACAGCCTAACTCGGTTTTGTGCTTCTTTCAATGAGCAGCGTAATTATAAATTATGACTCTTCAATTCTAGCGAGTAAACTCCTGAGCAGGCTTTGTGTCATTTCTTTGCTGGTAGCAGACGAAGGAGCAACAGTAGGTTCGCGCGAATCGGCGAAGGATCTCCGATTGCTTGTTCTTCTTCTTCTGCTACACAAGTCCCTGGCGCTGGAGCTAACGAACTTCCTACCGAAGGCATCGACCATTAACTCGGCAGGTTTCTCGGAATGAAGCAGGCCTCGATCTCGAAGGAATCGCGTTATAAGGACCGGTCGTGGCTGAGCTACTCGTCTCTCATAAACGTAGTAAGTCTACTACGTGTGATCCATTGTAAAGCCCAGACCTAGTCCGCACTTCGTGATTACAACTATCACGATTATGTTGAAAGTGCTCATTCCCCGACAACATTCATATTTTCCAAGGAAATTATCGCTTAGATTTATGACCTCATTTCAGTAATCAAGGGGATGAATTTACTGTTATGGATTTTTCTTTTATCGACAGTTTAATGCATTAAAACAAATGTGGCATTAAAGGTTAATTTTTATCGTCGTGATCTTGAGATATTGAAAACGATAATTTATTATCTCACAGGGAAAGGAAGAAGAAGAAGGAAAAAAAAAGAAAAAAAAGTAAGATATTGCATTGAGAAATTTTGTGGTCAGATAATTTTCAGTTAAAGTTTATTCGAACAGATAAACAATGTTTGCAAAATCATGTTGATGCGAGGATTGATTCTGAATGTAAATATTTTATAGTCAGGTTTATACGGTGATTTAAACCGGCAGATACGAGAGTGTTTTCTTGTTGCAAGAGCAAATATTACGAAAAAGCTTACACACGTTTTATGTTATGATAACTAAAAGGACTTTGTTTATATCTATTAAAATAAACGCACGCTATGCAAAAGTTCGCAAACACGTGTTGTCATACACACGTCTATAGAAAGCCTGGGAAGCGACCCGGCTACGAACAGGTCGAGGAAAGTAGTAAAGAATTGTGATATGCTTGCAGGCTAATCCTCGTTCAACTCGTCTTCGTGCATCGAAATATTAACACGTTCTTGGGTCAAATGGAGCTACTTTTAAAGATCTGGATGAATTCATGTTTTTGCAATTAATACCAAAAAAAAAAGAATAAGAAGGTTGAAGAAGAATTTTATAAATCTCATTTAAGTTGAAGAATTTTTTGGAAATGTACATACAAAATATAATTGCAATAATAAAATTGGCATTGAAAAAGAGTTGACGAAAATCGAGTGTCGTGTATTTTGATAAAACATAAATGGATGATTTATTTTTGCGGTAGTGTAAAGTACACATCATAAGGCAGTGGTTTTGTTAATTCAAGATATAAGATACTCTTATCTAGAGAGCGTAATATGAGCCTCTTATCTGGCTTAATGAAAACAGGTAAGCTTTATCGCGAGGCCCCTAAATGAAGACACGATGACGGCCAAGTTTAGCTCTTTATAAAAAACATCGGGCAACACTTCCCCCATTAAACCCATTACTCATTAAAAAAATAAGTTTTTCAACTCTCTCACAATTCATCTTTGTGTAAACGTGGAAATTTATTATAATAAATCATGAATATTAAATAGCACATATCCATTTTGTAATTAATAATCAACGTGTCGCTCGAGACATTCAATTCCACTTTTTGCGGGACGCTTTTTTCGTCGATTAATTCTGTTATGCATGTGCACTTGCATTTGCAATAAAGCCTTCTCACGTCGGCGTGTGATATGAGCGAGCAAGACAAGAGAGAAAGAAAAAGCGATTTAAATACATAAGCCGGAGGCGAGACTGGAAGATACTTTCTCCTCACGACGCAGAGCCCCAAATAGCGATTATCGCACGTGACTCGTCGAAACTAAAACGCTAAGCGAAGATATGCGCCACAAATCTGCTTCAATTGGAGATAAGCACATCTTCGGTTAAACCAAAAATAATCGTTACTTAGCACTGACGCTGCAGAAAAGATACTTGAAAGGCTTCTTCTTAATGCAAACTTACTTTTACAGATTATTTTTAGAATGGCTTTTCCAATGGAAGATAAATAATTTATTTATCTTTTTTTTTTGACAAAAAATTTTGTGAATTATTCTGGATTTCATCAAATTCGTATTCTCTAAAATGGATTTTGAGAGATTTTAGATTTTTGGCAAGTGTTGATTAGATTTTCTAAATGTAAGAATTGAATAATTGTGTAATGGAATCGTCTGTATGACTTCCTGCGATCGAAATGAGTTATTGAACTTTGTTACGCTGAGTTTTTATTTAGTGTCCACTTAATTCCGTCTGCGATAGTGTACGTATATTAGTTCTTACACCGAGACAAAATATAACATTATTATCTTTACAAGTTAAATGCTTTTAAATGTTCACAAATGACTAGACACAACAAGTTTAACGTTTCATATGTAACCGAGAAAGTATATTTTAACATAAAACTTTTTTTTTTGTTTTTGCATTGTAATTTATATTTTCCTTTCGTTGTTTAAATAAATTGTTTTATAAATAAAGTATTCTGGTTTCTGTTTCCAGTCGATTATCTCGACATTTATTCAGGCATAAAACCCTCGTCTTTTCTTCCAAACTTGACTCTTTCAGGCGTTTTTCTTTATCTACAATTTAGCCAATAAAAATCTTGTTCCTTTATATATTGATATGTAAATAGAATTTTTTTTTTCTCTTTCAACTTCAAACTTGTGTCGTATATTTTAAATTCCTTTTTACCGAAGTTATATTCTTAATTGTTATCATTTCTTTATTGTGCAAATAATTTCATTGTAATTACACAAATGTTTTTTATGCAGTTTTCTTTTAGTTCTTGTAATAATAATTACACACTAAACTGAAGTAATTAAGTTTCATATAATATAATTAATACACCTCACATGTATAAATACTAAACATTAAAATACACAAGGCTTCATGATTTTAATAAATTGTTTTAAATAAATTGATCCGAAAATAACTGTAATTTAAATCTAATCTTCGCTAATTTATTGCTACCTTGAAGCATTTAATTACCGTAATAACCAGCACGGAATGTAAATCCAGAGTCGTCTTTAAATTCATATAATGCGTTAAAAGGGTTATTAAAAACACCCAAATTGATAACTATTGACTTTTTTTCTCACTTTTCCTCATTTCATACCATTAACTTTTTTATACATTATCTATCCACATACGTTCATTAATCTTCTTACATATCTTTTTGTAATTTAGTTCTCTGTTTCTTTGGGACTACAAGTAGGCGAATTCCAGTGCGAATACGCGAATGAAAGTTGCTATAAAAACGATATTGCAAATGGAATACTTTATCATACAAAGGCAATTATTACAACAGCTGTTGCTAAAATAGCAACAATTTTTTTTATTATTAATTTTGCATTTTTATTTCTTGTTTTGCAATTTACTAAAATTTCATTCACATAAACATTTATATAATGGCAATTAAAAATTCTAAATTAATCGAATAATTTTCATATCGCAAAAGTAATCAGTTCTTAAATAAATAAATAATCTTTGAGCGGTCGCTCTTCAATGGGACCTGTTGAATATCGCAATATTCTATTTATCAAATATGATACTTTGTTTCGTGTATTGAATTACGTTGCGGTTTGAGGACATTTGATAATCTGACATTCTTTATCCAGTGACTGACATTTTGGACTTGAATTCACATGAGTTATTCTTTGCACAACGCCCATTTTGAGTGACTCTTTCATTGTTACCTGCGTTTATTCGGTTATGTCATAATTCAGGGTGAAGAACTAATAACGTTTATTTCATTTTGATTTATGTTTTCTCGACAGCAGTCTGCAATTCTTCCTTTTCGAGTCCTGATTGGCTATTTTGACTAACAAAGGACCTTTCAGAAAACTGTTATAATTATGCCATTTTAAATTGAATGAAAAGGGTTTCAGTATTCTTAATAAAAGAATTTGGCATATAATAAATGAATTATTAAGAAAAGATCATGAAATTACTTTTCAAAGAACTTTTTCAGCATTCACTTATTCGAAAATATGTGACATTTTTTATTTTATTTTAAATCTTCTGTAATAACAATTGTGTAATATTAAATTTGAAAATGATATAAATTAAAAAATCTTGAATCGTTAAAATGTTGAGGTTTGTCATTCTCATCACGAACTCGTGAGGAATTTAAGGTAAGAACGTGATACTTTTCATAATCTCCGTTTTTTGTAATAATCAGAGAATTAAATGTCGTGTAAATCAAGAACTTAATTAAGTCTTATTTATTTTTATTCGCGAGTCATAAATAATTTTGAATATTTTCAAATTTCACCGTATGGAAGAAAATGGATTTAAATTTATGAAATTTACTTTTGTTTCATAACGGACTCAGCATTAACTTTACACGTGCTTATAAAACTGTTTGAATTAAAGTATTCGTTGAATTTTCTTTAAATAAAGTTAGAATTTATGGCGACAAAGATTCACCTTACTTCGATATCAAAATCATTAAAACTTTTACTTTTATGAATTCATATTAGTGTTTAAAGTTACAATGCCAAGGTATCAAAAAAAAAAAGGAAAGATAAGAAAATATATACAATATAATAGCCAAGATAATATGACAACAAATAGTTCCCAACAAAAATTATAGGAAGAGCCGGAATTACGCCCAACACTCTTTCCGTTTCATTTTAAATTACAACGTTATTTTTATCGCGTGTAATAAAATGTAGAATTATGTATAATTTCCCACAAGTTAAACCTTTTCATAAAAACTGGAGGAATCTCAAATGCTCCGGAGTACCTTCAAGACGCTTACTATGTTTCACTACGCTTTAACAAAGAAATTTTTCTAACATTATACTTTCAAAACAATTTTTTTAAAAAATAATTCACAATGAAAAAAAAATTATGACAAACAATACAAATTGTTTAACACGAGAATAAAACCATTTTCACACGAAATATCTTTCAGACCGACAATCGCCAATTCTGAACTTTTGGAAAGTGCCATCAACCGGAAATTGTTTTCGCGTGTAAAAACCTAACGACACCTTCACGTTGTAAATCGATCTTTGTTTCGAATAAAGAAAAATATCGGGACAAAAGGAGCGTTCTGAATTTCTTGGTGAAATTGTCCGGAGTGCATTATTTTCCGTGAGTCTCACGTGAAACGAAAGACAAGACGATGCAGGAACAAGCGCAGGTGGCTTTCGAGTGCGACGCGTCTTCTTCTCGAAAGCAGGGCAAAAGCGGAGAACGGAAACCACGAGAGAGAGACTGTTGCTCGTACTCGTTCCGCTTGCCTCGTATCGAATCGCCTTTTTGCTCGGCTGCACGGCACGCCGTGATATCTTGCGTGCCGCGATAACGATGAGAACACGGTCGCTTTTCTGACTCAGCACATGCGCATTTATTTCGCGTAATTAAATTAATAACTTTTTTCCTCTCTTTGTGTCCGAGCATCGATTTCGACTTTCGGATTCGCTTGTTATTTTTGGACAAAGCAATTTTTGACACCGGAATAATTATTAAGACGTCGATGGAACACTTTGATAAAGCTTGTAATCGCGTTGCTGACTTGTTTAGATCGTTAGGGACGTCAGTAAAATTTGCATGCGAATTTTTTTTTGCGGCGAAATTATAATAACTTATTAAATTTGTTGATGAGCAAAAAATGTATGAAAAAATTAATTTAAGGGAAAGTTTCCTAAGAACAGAAAGTGTCCTTATTACAGTAGTATACGTACAATTTGGTGGTCCAATTTAGGCAACTTTCTTTGAGCATCGAATGGGGGATTATTAAGTGACTAATAAAATTTAAGATTTTTAGTTTTGATAATGCTTTAAGGAGATTCTTATATCATGTTTCTATGAATTTATAGTTAATAAAAAGAAAATTATTATTTAGGGTAATTCATTTAATTTACGTAAAAGATTTTTATGACACATAGTAACATTATAAAATGAATTAAACTGACGATTAACAATCGTGGCATGTTTGCGTTTGGTATCATAAACGGTACATTGCAGTTGCTACAACTATTTATAGAAGCTGCTTGTTACACGAAATATACGTGTTAAAAATGATAATTATTACAACAGTGGACTTTTATATCTATTAAAAGGTAGATATAAAATCGTAACTTCGAACGTCGTCTCGAGCGATTGTCTTCCCGTTATTAAATCTTACTGCCGCATTTACATTCAACATTGTTGATATAAATTATTTCTTATGCTTTTTATAGAAACTTTCTCGTTTCACGACTCGAGCACGTCAAATTAACTTCCAATTATAATAATAGATTCCATCAGTTTGTCTACTTTATTGACTACTATTTTGCTTCCACGACTTTTCTAATTTTGGCTATGATCAAATGATTTGCAAATATCATCGTAAATTATACAAAAACAAAGTGATAAATAATTTTGTATTAATTCAAGATAATTTATTCTCTTCGGTGAAATTTAAATTCAGGCGAATGTCTCAATTTCATATTCCATGTCAAAATAATCGTCTAAACGATTTAATAAATAATACAAGTTTTTGGCATGACCAATAAATTTGCAATTTTTACGAAACATCGAATTTGCAAAGCAAGTTCAACATTTACATTACTGTTAAAAATTTATAACAACTGTTGAGCTGTTTAAAAGTTCAGAGCATGTAGCGAACAGTGTAAGTTTTTCATTCGTAGCTATAAAACTTGGAGTGGACTTTTCTGGCGCGTTTGGTATCGCACGTCGCGTAGCAAAAGGGCGTTAGAAAAACAATATTGTGTAAATTGACTTCCTCCTTATTTGCAAATATAGAAGAGTCCGCGTGAGGTCGATTTGAGTGCATCGACCTGGCTCTTACGGTATCTCCGAGGAGCAGCGGAGCCGCACCTGTCCGGTCGTGTACAAGATTCGGTTCGCGATGGCAAGATCGTGCGGCCCGATTCTGCCGGGCGAAAGCTAGAATTGTCGTTGTCGCCGGTGTCAACATGAAATCGTTACAGACAAATAACCTGGCAAAACAGGCTATTCTTATGTATGAATCACACCGTCTGACGGCCGCTCGCACAACCATTCAAAACCAGGAATTCATTAACACTTTCGAATTTGAACATCGGCAATTTATTGCCGAACGATTTATAGACGTCGCGTTCAAACTTTATGTGGAAATATAAATTATTCAATTGCAAAAGTTGAACGACGGGTTTTTCTCTTAACATTGTTATACTAATTCATTCTTATTCTATTGTGAATACTGCGAAACGATTTCTGCAAAAATTACGTCATTGAATCAATTTACTTTTTGCAATGTCCATTCAACGACTGTTTCAAACTGGATTCATTAACTTACATCTCATTAAATAAATTTTAATTAAATTTATTTTGTGCGAAAAATGTTTTTTTTTTTTTTTCTGGAAAATGCTCGAAACAAATGTTACATTTATTTTTTAAATTTAATTCTTGAAGCAGATTATTGCAAATCAAGGGTTCTGTGTCATCTGTGAAGGTTCGGCTTGAATTTTGCAAAAAATTTCGCATGTCGATTTAATAAGATATTTGTTCTCTTAATTTAAAGTATTCGGGATCGTGAAATAAATTCTCGATGTGGCATAAATAACGAATATGAAGTCCACCACTTCAGTTAGCGCTTAACCTAATTATACAACAACTTTCGCGGTACAAAGTAAAATGAAATTTATGTTATTCCACCTTAAAGTTTAATCAGAGTCATGTACACATGACTTTTTCTCGCAAGTTATGCAGAGTCGGTGCGCATGTTACTTTTTATCGGAGCATCAATCTGGACTTTTAATTAATGAAATAGAGGCAGTTTTAATTTGCGTATTAAATGTTGTGTAAGGTTTTTTTTTTTTGCAATTTCGAGCAATCGCTCAAGTTATATTTGTTTTCATAATTTTATGTCTGCTTTTATTTTATCTAGATATTTTTACAACTCTATAAATTTAAATGTAAAATGCTGTCGTAGATCACAACAATCAGATCTCAAATTTTGCAAATTATTTGCAATTTTAATAATCTCGTCCTCGAAAAATTTAAAACTTAGAGGTATTTTTAATTAAAATAAGATGTAAATGAGATATGTTTTTTGCAACAAAAAAAAAAAAATAATAATGATTGTAATTTATGTTCTGTTGCAGATTTGGCTCAAATAAGAGCAATGGTTGAATCTTCAGGAGTAGTTAGTGGTTCCGCATGTCCTTCCTGTGGCATGCCGTTCGACAAAGGAAAGAAGAGGCGTCTTATTGACGCCTGCGGTCACGAGAGATGTTATTCCTGCCTCTTTCGCAGCGAAACTTGCCCGCTTTGCGCGCACGGTCACGAAAATCGTTTCGAAGACGAAGAATACGATCTCGAAGATTTCAGAGATGAAACGTTTTCGTACGATTACGTTGAGGATTCTTCTGCAGTAAATTCGCTCTGCGGAAGTCCTAGGCCTAGGCTCAAATTTGCCAACAGGAAACACGCAAATCTCGTTAGTCTCATTCAATTTGTAATTAAATATTTCTTTATTCGCAAAAATTTTGCAAATCCCATTTACTAATTTTTACAACATTTTTTTTTTTCAGTATTCAGATGCAATGGATTCCGTCTCATTGTCGGGCAAAGTTTTCAAGTGCAAACCAACTTCCAGTTCTGATCCTACCGGTTCCAGGCAAAAAGGACGAATAATGGCACAAAGTAAGTATGGAGATTTTTGCAAATCATTGCAAGAAATAACAATTATATAACAAGAAATAACAATTGATGTCAGTGAACTTTGAAGAAAGTTTAAACGTAAAATTTATTTGAAAAGAATATAATCGCTTGGATCGTACGTCTCGCAAAATCTCCATCAATTAAGGAAACGTCCGTAGAGAAAATCGTCAAAAGTAAACGAATGAGATTCTCAATTCCCCAGTGTTTTCTCAATATATCTGTGTAACTTGATACATTTTAACGCGCATCGACAAATAATTACTACAAATCACACTAAGTAATTATAGTCCTTTGTATCACGTTTTTACAAGAATTGCACAACGAGATTTTCTCGAGTTACACAAATGCGTAAACGGAATAGCAATTACTTACTTGATTATTCAACAGTAATAGTGTCTCACGCGAGATTATTCGCAGGTACATGAATCACTCGTTAAATCAGCGATTTTTATTTCAGAGGCAGTCAGTGTTTCGCAATGTCGTATTTAACTCTCATTGATCTGTCTAATTCTTTATGGAAAGCGGCCGAGATTTTATTTTTTTTGTTCCACGATTTTTTCCCTCGAGTTATAGTTATTGATGATGTCATCTCAACGGAGAATTGTTCGTAAAAGGATATAATTTTCCATTTAAGCGTCGTCGTGGTGTTAATAAAATAAATTTTAGAAAGACGACAGATAATTTGACTTACGAAATTCGTAATGCAAATATGAATTGTTATTGAGCAAATGTAATTTGATTATGTTTTGCGTAATGAAATTTACTGACTGGTTTTAACTTTTTTTAATAAAAGGATTATTAATTTTACATGTGAAAGTTAAAATTTATTAAGAAATAAATTTGCAGGAGGTATTTAATATTCTTGACTTACGAACGACAGATGTCTTTTGCTTTTTTCCTCCAAGTGTGATTACTAAAGTTACATTCAATATCACTAATCTAGATTATTTATTTTTTAACAATAACAATTCAATCGTGAGAAAATTAACGTTATTTATATCTCACTAACTTCCTCGTCTGATGTCGTTACACATAAATCACGAGTGTAATTAAAAAAGAAATTTTATTATTCGTTAGAGTTCTCAGGAAAACATTTCTTTCGTCAAGTACAATATCCTCGACTGTACCGAGGTGAACGCATCCTGCACGCGGTCTGCTTTTTCTCGCGTTCATTTAATCATTACATAATATGACGTCATGTATAATTAATTTCGCCGGTAAACATGAGAGGCTTTTAATCGCGTAAACGTGAAATAAAATGTATTAAGTCGTCATTATTTTCATCAGTGCAAATAAATAATACGACCATTGAAATTAAAAACGTTTTACTGACTTATATTTCATTTACCATTCAATATATATTTTTTTTTTTTCAAAATATAATCATAAATTTTTTCTGCTTTTAAAAATTGATCACGAAAGAAATTTTTTTGATCTTGTCTTGAAAATATCTGAAGCAAATTTTAAAAAATTTTTCTTTTGTCAAATTACAGGTTGTCCGACGCCACCAACCCAACGCAAGAGATTTTTCTTAAATCCCAAGATTCTGAAGGGTCCCTTCATAGCCCCGCGATCGACTAAGCGCGACGTGGCGTCGACGCAGCTGCCGGCTAGTGACAACCCCTCAGCGTTGTCAGGTAAGGAACTGTCACAGTCCCTTTGAACCCGTTCGATGACATTTAACGAACAAAACATATGTCGCAAAAAAGAAACGACCACTTGAAAAGATAATTACATTCATCACGTTCGGAAAATTATGTGATGAAAATGATATGCTTCTCTGACCCAATTTCTCGTAGCGAGTGTTTTTGCTCACCCGTCAATTACATCTTATTTTCCGGAAGCAAGGCTGACTGTTATTATATGTTAATGCGACTCTTTATGTAACGAACATTTGCTACCAGAAAATAGATGCAAATTGCACGAAGTGAGTTTGATTCGATTCACGAGTTATATCAATATCAACGTGGAAGAAAATATTAATTATTGGATCAACTTGAAAAAAGATCTTTAAATTGTTACACGGAAAACTGTAAATCTTAAAAAAACACATTTCACATTTCAACGAAGAAAAGACACTTTTTTATCTATAGATAAAATATAAGGAAGTAAAGTAATTTTTCCTCCCTAGGGAGAGATATAATTTCTATTACTCACCCACCTTTCAGGATGGAAATGTTGCATTTTCTGGATACCTGTAACATAAACATTAACGTTTCTTATTAAATTTGCACGCGTTAAAATAATATCAATTTTGTTTTTTGAGTTGATCCAAATCATTTATATTCAACTGGCATTAAATTTTTGTTTTTCCATTGTTTAAATTGAAACGATAAACAATAGCAAAAGCCAACTGCCCTCAAATTCGACTTAGTTCGGTATTGAATTTCTCTTCCATCGTCGAGAGAAATCAACGCGAATATAATTCCCCGATGTGTCTGTGGCAAATCATGGTAATTAAAACGAATTATCGCTGTACGGGAAAGTAGCTTGGATGACGACTTCTTGGGAGGGAAAATCACGTTGGCCGGGAGTCGTTCTCGGGAAGATCAAGTCCCTATGGAGCACTAGCCAAGGATCAGCGAATGACGGACTGAATCAACTTATGGGCGCTTCCAATAAAGTTCCAGGCAGGATAGACGTTCTTTATGTGCATTGTCTTTGTGTGCTCATTCGTGACTTTAATTTGCCAGTTTTTTGTGACTTTCAGGAAACGATAGCATGCCAACTTTTTTTTTGTTCTTCTTATAATTCTGTATCATTGAGTTAACGAGACGAAATAACAATGTGACGTTTTGGAGAGATTTCTCTTTTTTTACACACAAAAATGATCGTTTGTTTTAGTTCGAATTAACAAATTTGTTTTGCGTGCAAATAAATTGAAGTACTTCGAACGTGGAAAAGGTTATTTCTAAATAAAAAGATTTATTACACACGAGATTGAAAAAAATTTTGATTAACTTATGTTTTAATTAGAAGCATGCGTTTAATGATTTATCCAGCACGTTTTCCTTTGAAATTTTTTTTTTATTGTAATAAGTTATAAACCCGTCAATCAGCGCGCAAGAATTTCACTTAAATAAAATTAATGGGGAATAAGCTACATTCTTTAATTTCTTCGTTATATAGTTGTTACTATGATAAATTTTACTTGCGCAGAGGTCGAACGCTGCATAAGATATTTATACGAAAGTTATTCATATAAGTTAAGTTTTTAACTGAGCAACGTATCTTAATTCAAAGTGACACAAACTATTGCTCATTTCATGCATTAGCTGCAAGAACGATACAAGTAGTAATAGTTTATGTCACTACTGTTTTATATCAACTTCTTTACCTATCACATAGTGATCTTACGCAATTAATTAAAATCAAAGTGCAATTGATTTTATAGTCAGAGTAACTTCATAATTTGTAAAATTTAATTAATTAATAGCATGCACTCTGATACGTGAAGTATTAAATATGACTTAATCATGTAAAACGTATACGAGAAAAGTCATAATTTTTCATTTACGTTACGAAGAGGTATATTAAGAATTAATAAAAGAAATGTTATTCGAGTTATTAAAGACCTTGAGTTTCTTAATAAGAAAATAACCGTTTCATTTTAACTTTGGTTCGACGTTTCTAAAAATGAACAAATCCAACACTTTTGAAATCTCTCGTTTCAGATGACGAAGGTGGATGTGTGAAACCTTTTCAATCAAAAACTAAGAAGTCGTCTCAATCGGATCTTTACATGAGACTTGGATTACTGTTGGGAAATCAACACAATCGATGCAACAACGATCCTACAAATGTTTCAGGACGTTTGGAACAAGTTACTCCTATAGAACCTATGTGTCCTAGGCCACCATTGCGGCCAAAAAATTGTCAGGGCCAAGAAAGCTCTGCAGCTTCTTTTAGTAGTTTGACCAGTTTCGAAACACAGACTCATGCGTCTACGAACACCAGTCCGATATCAACGCTGACTGGTACGTCGAGCGAAGCTGAAGTGGCTGCTGCAGCGGCAGCCCTTCGTAGTCATTTAAAACCGAAGACAAAAGTGAAGGGCAAAAACAAATCGTACAGGGATTGCGAAAGTGCGGCGAGCTTGGCTTCAGTTTCAACGTCCGCGTCAGCTTCTGCTTCAGCTTCCACGTCTATGTCTATGTCCATGTCAGTTTCTGGATTGTCAAATGGTAGCTCAAGTCCACTAATTCCAAGAAGACATTCCGCTACACCAACCGGACAACAGGACGATGGGGAACAAAATATAAAAAGAAGGACCTGCGTTAGGAGGTCAAACAGGGCTGTGCTTGGAAAAGGATCTGGTGTAGAATCAAAAAGTGAGTTCGTCATTTATTTCACCATTTAATGCATAATGATAATTGGAAAGAATTTCTAATAGTTTAGCAAAGTCTAAAGGTAATTACTTGGAAATTACAAAATTCAAATTAAAAGGATTTATTACCGATTTATTATCAATGAAATTGTTTTTCAGTAATATTATTTAGATATGAAGTTCGATAAGTGAAATGTATCATTGTTAGAAAACGTAATTGAAAGACGTATTATTTGCTTTATGTTCAGAATGTATTGATATCCACCTACGTATCCTGCAATTCAAGCGAACGATTCTTAAACATTGTAAGTCGTGGTGAAAATCAAATAAGTGTTATAATGATGAATTTATGTGTTTAATATTAGCATTTAATTGTGTTAACATCCGACGATTCCACAAGTGATAAAAATGTAGAAGGGAAATGAAATGATGAATGGTTTTTTAAACAAGATAATTAATGTTTACAACGTTATTCTTAACAATATACTCTTTTTTTTCAAGATAACAAGATAACAAGATACATGAATGAACATGTTATTTTTTTTTAATAATTCATACTCCAACTGCGGAATCACTGTAAAAAAAGAACAACAATCCCAACAGTAATTATACGAAATTAAAAACTTTGAGTTTACCACTTTTTGTTAACAATGTAAATTACTTCGATACGGTAATGAATGTATCAAGGTAATAATTACAATTTCAATGACAAGGATACTTTATGACTTTTATCTACTAAAAAATGTTAACAGCTGAAAATTGCAACCGTCGCTTTAACGAATTGAAAAAAAAATCTTTGCAGATCGCTTCGTTCAGCTACAGGCAATTCAGCTGACTTTGAAGCCGTTGTTTTTCGAAGTGCCTTTACTAGAGACTGACCCACTGTTTATGGGTCGTCAATGGCTGCTGCACGAACTTGAATCGGTGATAATAAACGGCTCGAGTCCGGGTGTGTTAATATCCGGCTCGCCAGGTACCGGAAAAACGGCGCTAATTCTCGAGCTGGTGGAGCACAGTTGCTTCGGTCGAAGAAGAGGTCAGTCGTTGCATCCACCTTCGGAACAAGGAGAGCTAGATGCCGGAGAAAGGGAGAAAGTCGTGGCTTACGACCCAAGCAATCTGCAATTAAGCGTCCGCAGTACCAACGAAAATGTATGTTTTATCACTTCATTCGCCGCTTTTTGCTTCTCCTCTTAAAGAATTTTTTTAATTGGGTCACCATTGATCATAAAACCATTTCACATCATAACCTCGCTCAAAATTCTTTACGACTGCTTTACCTCCTTTTTTTATGTAATACTTTAAGCTATTACAAAATCATTTTCTTAATTCCAAAATGAAAGAAAAAAAATAATAATAAACAAGACGAAATTAGAAAACGTTTTGTAAATTATATAAATAATTTTTCTCCATTGGAACAATGGTAAAGTTATATTCCATTGTTGCAAAATTTCCTATTGTACTTTTGATGATACACTGTGGAGCATGAAATTCATATTCCACAGTCGGATTGCTATTACAATAATGACGCCGGACTCATCGCGATAACGAGAAATAAACGATAGGTATCGCGAAAATCTATCAAAGTATACCGATGCGAATGAACAGGTTCGATTGAACGTTTGCAGATTCGAAAGCTGGCCTCGCACGTCGTGGCGTATCATTTCTGTCAGACAGATAACAACAACACGTGCCTGGTGCCTGACTTGATTCACTCATTGGCGGCTCAACTGTGTCAGGCACCACAGCTCACCAGCTACAGAGAGTATTTGCTATCGGAGCCTCATCTCCAGGGATACCTTTCCCAGCGAGAATGCACCGTTGATCCTGATCTCGCTTTATCCAGAGGAATTATTGAACCTTTGGCCAGCCTCAGAAAGGCTGATCGGTTACCGGAAATCAATATGGTAATATTTCTCTCTTCGAACTTTTTTTTTATCTCCTTCGATTTGCATTTTAAAGGATACGAAAGATTTGAACTTTTGTGAACTTTGCTCCTTACTTTTTTAGAATAATTTTGTTTCTACATTTTTTTACGTTTAATTTACAGGTGATTTTAATAGACGCAGTTTGCGAAGCTGAATACCACAGACCAGATCGAGGTGATACTATAGCGAGTTTCCTGGGAAGACATGCACCGAATTTTCCTAACTGGCTAAAGGTGGTTTGCACAGTTCGCAGTCAACTCCAGGAATGTACTAAACAGTTTCCTTACACACGAATTTGCCTGGACAAGTGTGCCAATGACGCGACGGTCGCCGGCCACATCGCCAAAGATCTGGCGGATTACATTAACTACAGACTTACTCAGAATCCTGTGATCCAGACTAACGTAACAGCTTGTATAAATGGAAAAACCGAATCTTCGCACAATGCAACCCAAAGCAGATTTGCTTCACATTTACTATCCCTCGCCAAAGGTAGTTTCCTTTTTGTTAAACTCACATTGGATCTCATTGAAAGCGGTCACTTGGTGGCGAAATCTGCGAGTTACAAAGTAAGCAAAATTTTCCTTTTTATTTTCATTGAAGTTAACGGAATGAAAAATTTGGTGCTATTGTTTAATTATTTAATAATGTCTTGTTTCAGGTCTTGCCAGTGTCTTTAGCGCAAATATACTTGTTGCATTTCAACCTACGGTTCCCTACTACCGCATCTTTCGACAAGGTTCATCCGCTGTTATGCGTCTGCCTGGCAACCTTGTATCCGTTAACTTTATCCGAAATTTATTACTCTGTGAATTCCCTGTACACGGATTGTTTCGTTTCCTGGGACGAATTTATGCAAAACTTTAAGGTACGTTCTGTCTCTTATTAACAATTATCAAATACTTTCACATTTTCCAAAAATTACATTAAACAAAAATATATATATTTCTGCATATGCTACTGCGTTTTAATGTAAGTATATCTTCTTCTCACTTTAACGAGAAAATTTTTCTTTTCATTTATTGAGAAATCAATAAAATTTTCAAATTCCTTTTCATTAATCTATAGAAGTAGCAATTGAATAATGAAATTGTTTGAAATTATAGATGCTATCAGGTTTTCTGGTGAAACGATTGGACGACACATATATGTTTTTCCATCCATCGTTCAGGGAATGGCTCATGAGGAGAGACGAGGGAGAATCCACAAAGTTCCTTTGCGATTTAAGGCTCGGTCATGCCGCTATAGCGTTTCGCTTGTCGCGTCTCGAGGCTCCATTAGACGCCGAAAAAGGTCTGGAACTCGGCCATCACGTACTCAAGGCACATATTTATCGGGGAGTTACGCCCAGTTGGCCAGCGCGCGATTTACAGGTAAAACATTCTCGGCCTCTTACATATTCAATTCACTTTATTTATTCAAAATTGCTATGCAGTTCTACATTGTACGGAAACCTATGTTTTGGCTTTATTATCTTCCTATTTCATCAAATCGTTCAATTTTAAACGATACCAAAAGATAAAAATGAAAGATGTTAATGTGGGTGGCAATGGGCGTTCTTTCGCACCATTTTTAAAAAATAAATTCTTCGCGAAGATAAATTTTGTGAATTCTTGATCAAGATCAATGACAATAAATTTCTTTTCATTGTAAAACAAATTATTTCGAAATGCAGAGAAAACCTAAAAATCCGAAACACGCAGAAACCACTGTTACATTAATTATAACAGCGAACGATGTACTAATTCTAACATTGCTCCAGGCTATTTGGATAACTTCGTCCATACAATGTGTTTCGTCGACACTTTGTACACTCAGAAACATCTACAGCCCTAACGTCAAAGTCTCGAGGTTGCTGTTGCTGGCGGGCGCTTCTCCTAACTTCGCAACCGAGTACATGGGTAATGCGCCAGTTCTTTGTATGTATGCTCATGAAGGGTCTGTTGAAATGGTATCTCTTCTGCTGGAATTCGGAGCGGACCTCGAATTAACTAATAGCCAGGGCTGCACGGCGCTTTCTTTGGCCGCCGCCCGAGGACATTGCGACGTAGTACGGAGGTACCCTTGAAATTACGTTATAATTTATTAGACGGAATGAAACTGCGCTTAATTGTCGCATACTCAATTCCGGTTGGAATGTAATTGAAGAAACTGAAATTTTATAAACACCAGATTCCGTATCTGGTGGAGAAAGTATTTTTACAAAACATTATTTTTCAACGATGGTATTATTTTTGCGGATTCCTTTTTTTTTTTTTTTTTTTTTGAAGGTCGTTTATTTGAAATTGCAAATTTGGAATGTCTAGATTGGCAGCAGCTGGAGCGTCATTGGGACACGCAGACAGAGCGGGTCAATGTCCTCTGGTGCACGCGGCCAAGCACGGAAGATTGTCTGTCGTCGGTTACTTGTTGGCTTGTGATTGGCATATTGCCGAAACGGATGAAAAATCAAAAAGCGAAAATTCGTCGACGTTCACTGTGTACCGCGAGGAAGCTGCGCAACAAGCCGTCGTCGCAGCTGCCTCCCAAGGACACGAATCCATCGTCGAGTACCTGCTAGACATGTCTGAAGTGACCGTAGATCAGCCGGACACTTTGATTGGCGAAACTGCCTTGACAATTGCTGCGGCTAATGGTTCCACGGCCACGGTTTCGGCTTTGTTAACGCGCGGGGCCAACCCTTTAGCTGTCAATGCCAAAGGCTTGTCACCGTTGATGCTTGCGGCTCGCGAAGGACATTGGGGAACTGCTGAGAGACTATTACAAGGTTCGAAAAAGACAAAAAAAAAAAAAAAAAAAAAAGAAATATTAATTCTTCGTTGCAATAAATTTCCATTTTCAAATTGTACATTATTGAAGATAAATTTCGATTTGTATTTGAATGATAACTCTGTTGCTTGTATTTCAGTGTCTTTAACAATGAGTACAGAGACTGAACAGGATTTAACGACTCCGCTACTGGAGCAATGCGATCCCTCGGGAAGGACACCGTTGATGTTGGCAGCTTCAGAGGGACATACAAATTTGATCGAATTGTTCCTCGACCGTGGATCCATTTTGGAGACATCTGACAAGGAAGGATTAACTGCGCTCGGCTGGGCTTGTCTCAGGGGCCGGATTCCTGCGGTTCAACATCTCATTGAACGTGGTGCCAACGTCAAAACGACTGACAATACTGGAAGGACGCCTTTGGATTTGGCTGCGTTTCAAGTAATTACGAGTCGCTCTAATTATTCATTTTCATCAATCTCGTATTATCATTCTACTGAAGAAACAGTTTAATACTTGTGGAATTACTGTATTATGGAAATTCGTTCCAAATTAATACCACGAATTTACGTTTCTCCTTCCACAATTGTATTTCCATTGGAAATAAGACGCGAGTTAAAAACCAAATACGTTGAAATGTCAATTTTTTGCGAATTTTTTTTTTTGCTCCTTTATTGACAAATTTTATACTTTGTAGGGCAATCCGAAATTGGTACAGTTATTGTTGGAAAAAGGTGCCGCAGTGGAGCATGTTGATCTTCATGGAATGCGACCGTTGGACAGAGCTATCGGCTGTCGAAATATACTTGTTGTGCAATGTTTTTTGCGACGTGGAGCCAAACTCGGACCAGCCACTTGGGCAATGGCTGCTGGGAAGCCGGATATTTTGTTATTACTGTTGAATAAATTGCTGGAAGATGGTAACGTTTTGTACAGGAAGAACCGTCTGAAGGAAGCCTCGCATCGATACGCTTACGCACTGCGAAAATTTCCAGAAATTCCAGAGCAGTGTCAAGACGAACAGAGCTTGGAGCAAACTCAAAACTTGATATTACACTTGCGTTCATTTGCTCAATTAAGACTGAATTTCTTACTCAATTTGAGTCGATGCAAAAGAAAGATGGATGTAAGTGTATGTTGTTTTTTTTTTCTTTCGTTTCACTTCTTCAGATAATTAAAAGATCCTTTATCTTCGTGTCCTTCTTAATTTATTTACTTAAATTGAAATATAAATGTTGTTTCAAGCATTCGGTGCTCTTAAATTCCAGACTTTCCTTTCGTTATCTATCCTCCTCATCCAATGGCTAATTAAATTCCAAAATGTTACAGGAATTCGAGGAAGCAATCGAACTCGCAGACAAGGCATTACAGTTGCGAACGGATTCTTACGAAGCGTATTACGCCCGAGCCAAAGCTCGATCTGATATGGGTTTTGTCGAAGAAGCATTGAGCGACATAAACGAGGCGATACGCATTGCGCCGGTTAACAATCGACAGGATCGGAGAGTGCTTACGTCCCTAAGAGACGAAATTATATCGAGAATAGAAGGCTCGGGTATGGGCACCAGCAAGGCTGATTGTTGCTCCAAACCCTCGCGATTTCGAGCATCCGTCGATACCCTTACGGAACTATAGATGCATCTGATTTCGAAACAACAAGCTTGTTTGCAAAATTGATCTAGTCTGAGATGCAAAAATTTTTCTTTGCCTTACGTATAAACGAGCGCACTTATTCATGATCGATATTAATGTCGCGAAGAATGTTAATATATTCAATGTCTTCGTAATAAAAATCTGTTACTGTTTTTTATTTCTTGTTTTCGTGATCGCTTTTGCACGCAAGCTCAGGATCGAAATTATTTAAACAAATTAATATCGTCGATTGTTATAGTATTTATTTTTTTTTTTTGCAGAAACGAAAAATCTATTGCAGTTTAAAATTAATATAGAATTATGTTTTTGTTATACAAATTTGTTCTTGGCAGAATATTTTACTTCATTGAAAAGAGATTATTTTTCGGTGCATTGATTCTCTTGGGAATATTTTTAGAAATTGAAATAGATTTTTCTATTCTGCAGATTATTCCTGATGATGGAAATTGGCGATATTCTTATTTTTCGTTTAGTTAAAATTGAACAAAAAAAATATGCAAATTTAATAAAAAATATCTTATGAATTTTAAAGGAAAATTGTTGTAGTATAAGATATATAAAAAGTCCGTTAAAGCCAAGTTTTGATATACAATTTTATAGAGAAGATGTTTTACATCGTGTTTAAAGGATATCACATGAATCGTATGAACTTATGGCTTTAAAGGATAATGATTTAGAGTGAATATATCGATCGTTGTAAATGTTGAAATTGTATTTAATTTTTACTCAGTATTTTGTCCTTCGAAGTGGACTTTTGCGTCAAATAATTTTAATGCTCGATAAGAACTTTTGATTTCGGTTGATTTCACAAACGATTTCTTTTTGTATTTTAAACCAAATTATTTATTTCTGCTGTTTTAATTTATTACAATTTAAAATTATTTATTAAACTTTGATATTATTTATAAAATTTCGATGACCAAAATTCTATTGACTTTTTATATAAATTATTGTATTATATCTAATCAAAATTTGTTCGTTGGTGAAATCGGCTTTTAGCTTACTTTTTGTTAAGTTATTATTGAGCCGCTCTCTTGCCAGCATATGCTTTATTACAAAGACGAGAGGCTGAGAATTAAAACAGAGATTTTTAATTTGATTGCGTACAATATAATAGAACGACGTTATTAAAAAATATATGTCGACGTTAATAAGAAACTAAACATCGAAATGTCGATGTTAGAAATAAAATGACTTTATATGAAACATTTTTATTTGTTCATTTTCATTGACTTCTTTTCTTTCTATCTTAATAATCCCCAATCAAATTAAAGTGCAGTTAGAACTTATAAAAAATAAAAGTATCATAAAGGTCCTTTTTAAGTACAGTTTGGATTTTTTCAATTTCCATTAAGGACATGTTTTTCTATGTTTAAACAATTTTTTTATTGGAAATTGAAAGGGTTTGATTTCAGGACATTTTTGTATGCAAATAGCATACATATTATATATAGATAACTCATATTGATTTACCCATTATTGATTTATTTCCAACCAACGTTATAATATTTCAACTGATACATTACCTTCTTTGAATATGTTACCAGGAAATTGGTAACAAGTTCCAAATCCTTTCCTAAATCATCGACGTCTGGTATACAGAATATTACAGGAACCTACAACATAAAGCCCCATAAATTTATTATTAAAAAATTATAATCGAGATATTCCTTTTTTTTTTTAATTTTCCAAATCGATTTATGGATTTACTATTTTTTATTTATTTTTATTATTTTTCATTTACAGCATTG
>JABFQA010000329.1:0-21641 GCA_022817065.1 Probaryconus sp. ZL-2020
TTAAACCCAAATGGACTACGATTTGAAAATATTTATTTATATTCAAAAACATTAAATCAACCGAAATATAAGTTTTTATCTGATGTATTGGAACCGATAAAAGGTGTTGAATTTTTAACATTTAATGACCATGAACAAGTTATTGCACCTAATGATGCAAGACCGAATTCATTAATGATTTTCGATGACATTGCTTGTGAAAGGCAAGACCATGTCAAATCTTTCTTTTGTATGGGTAGGCACAGGTGCGTAGATAGTTTCTACCTGTGTCAAACGTATACCCGTATACCTAAACATCTTATAAGGGACAATGCCAACTTTTTGGTGTTGTTTAAACAAGATGAAATGAATCTCAAACATGTGTATAATGATCATGTCAACACTGACATGACGTATGAGCAATGCAGGAATCTTTGTTTATACTGTTGGAAAAAAGATAAATATGGATTTGTTGTAATTGATAAAGATAGTGAAATGAATAATGGTCGCTACAGAAAAGGTTTCGATTGTTTTATATGCACATGATGAAGAATTCGACAAAACTGGAATACTTCTTTCAGTATTTACTGAACATACGATATTATGTATGGGAGGATTCCTTGGTGACTTGAACGTGACATATTTACTTTTCAAATTTTCTGCATTTGATAATTTTGCACATTCGGCAGATCTCTTCTTAGACTGATTCTAAAACAAATAATTACATATAAACACACATGAAAAGGTTCATCAGCGAAGAGAAAAAACCTGCTACTTACTGTGACATCTTCAAATCCGACTTCTTCAATATCCTCATCACCGAAGAAACTAACTGATCCTTTTACTGCCTGCAGCCTTAATTCATATTCGCTCAATGTCTCCAATGGAATCGCTTTCCCACCACTCTGAGATTTAATGTCATTATTTCTTTTTACTTTCTCCTTAATTCTGCTCATCCATCTACTCAGATACTACATACAAATGTATATTTAATAAAAAATAGTTATTTCTTAATGAAACATAAATAAACACTTTTTGTCCATTACCTGTTGCCAAGCTAAAGTACTTCGTGATTCGCCCAGATTATTTAATTCTGTCGTTAATTCTTTCCATTGATTCTTATAACTCTCTTGTCCGGAAACAGTGTCGAATTTTTTTGTTAATAAACATTTATTCTCCTCAATTGCACAAACCATGCGTTCTTTTTGAAATAAATTAGGACCACATTTCGAACCCACTGCAATTTGAACATTCATATTACATTTTCCTCATTTCATATTTCTTACAAGCATAAAACATAACTTAAATAATAATTTACATATTTTACTTACTTTCACTTAAATTATGAATTTAATTTATTACAAACTGAATAATTTATTACAAATTTAATAAATTTTAATTACAAACTGTTGTCCGTGTTACAGTACACTGTATAAAACAAAAGCAAGTTAAAAGCAAGTTATTACTGCCAACCTATAAATAAAAAAGACAACCGAACGGTCGAGTGTCTGTAGGTTGATGGTAGGACGGTTGTATAGAAGATGGAACGCGGACGGTGGAATTACGAATAAGCCGAGCATATGAATCTCACTCCAGTATGACATAAAAAATAAACGTTTATGTAATCTCGCTGATCCAATTAATGATAACGATGGTGTATCTTTATCTTTTGTAAACAGAAAAATTCTGCCCGAAATTGAAATTATACAGAATCACGTTCAAAATTTTCAGAAACAATTTCATGAATTGGGTGATATTAAAACAAGAACAGGTGTATTGAGTGAATCTAATAGAAAACGAACTCAAACTGAAATTAATAATATTCAAAGTCACGTGCAAAGTTTGCAGGAACAATCTCATCAAGTGGAAAATAATAAAAGTAAAATAAATGATTTGTGCGAAAAGGTTGATAAAATTGAAAATTTAATCATTCCTGGATTAGCTGAAGACAATAAGTTTATGTATAGAGATATTCAAAATATACATGAAAAACATTTAACGTATGACCTATCTGTAGAGGACATAAGAGATATTCAAAAAGAAATAACATTTATCAAGAGTGAATTTGATAATTTGAAAAAGAAACAAATGAAATACTATGAGATTAAACATTTGGTGGATGATGTTAGTGAAATGAGCATTCAAATTAATAAAATAATCGCAGCATTAGAACTTGTTGATATCCATATAAAAAATTGAAAATGAAAGACGTCGTTAATGAATTACATAAACCTGCTCGTAAAAGATTTCCTCGACGTAAATATAAAATGATTGGTATAAATGACACTTGGCAAGCTGATTTGGTTGACATGAGCGCCTACGCTTCTGTAAACAAGGGATTCAAATATCTGCTGACTGTCATTGATATTTTTTCAAAATATGCATGGGCCGTTCCAGTGAAAACAAAGAGTGGAAAAGACGTTAGTACTGCTATCGACACTGTGTTAAAACAAGGACGTAAGCCGAAAAATTTACATATTGATATGGGGAAAGAGTTTTATAATTCCACGTTTGAGACTTTAATGAAAAAATATAATATAAATATGTACTCAACGTACAGTAATATGAAAGCATCAATATGTGAACGTTTTAATCGAACATTAAAAGATAAAATGTGGAAAACATTTAGTTTACGTGGAAGTTATAAATGGATTGATACTTTGCAATCATTAATTTCATCATACAATAACAAAATACATAGCACGATTAAAATGAAACCAAAAGATGTAAATGAGGAAAATTCAAAACAAGTGCTTCAAAATGTATATAATTTAGAAGTTAAAACTAAGCGTAAAAAGAGAAAGTTCAAAATCGGTGATAAAATTCGTGTAAGCAAGTATAAGCATGTATTCGAAAAGTTATACGCCTAATTGGACAACAGAAATATTTACAATTACACATGTAAATAATACTGTGCCTATTACTTATAAAATAAAAAATTATCAAGATAATCCTATTAAAGGGAGTTTTTATGAGTATGAATTGTTGAAAGTAAAACATCCAGATGTATATCTTGTTGAAAAAGTTATGAAAAAGAAAGGAAATAAATTATATGTAAAATGGTTAGGATTCGACAATTCACATAATAGTTGGATTGATAAAGAATGAAGTTTTCTAAAATCTTGTGAGATTTCAAATGATGGGACTTATGAGATAAGTTTTAAAAGAAGATTAGGAAAACCTTTTTCACTTAGAATTAGATGACTTTCATGTCTTCTGATTAATGCATACACTAATGAGTGCATTCAGTCATCTTCTATTGAAGCTTTAATATTCATTCCTAGATTTTCAAAAAAGATAAATTTTGAGTATATATATATCCAAAACGATAGTCAGCACCTATTCAAAATGGAAAACCAACGCGAACATCAAATAATCGTTGCGGACCTGGTACATCTTCGAAACGCTATTCAGCGTATTGAACGTGCGGGGGAGAGATTACGTCGCGCTTTTCGGCGAATGGCACTGAGGGCTGAGCGCCTAAGATTGCGTGCCATCCGTGCCCAGGAATTGAGGCTGAGGGAGCAAAGGAGAGAAAATCGACTGCTTGCTGGTCTTCAACCGATCCCAGAACCACCTCCACCTAACGTTGCTAATCAGCTTGGTGATCCTCGATTTGCTCTGGGGATCGAGCGGGAATGGGATCCATGGCTAGGTGAATATGTGGAGCCCATTCAACCGATCGACTTTGTCACGGATGAGAGTGATGGTGGCTACTACTCTGATGAGTAATAGGTAATTATTAAAGTTTTAAGAGAAGAATAGGTAATGAAAATAATAATAATAATAATAATAATAATAATATTTTTCTGTTGCAGATGGAAGATGGTGTCATATTTCTTATGCTACAACTAATTTTAAATTAAATTATATTATTTTTATAAAATTATGTTTTAATGTAATAAATAATAAATGTTGGGTTAGAAATAAATAATGACTTCTCTATATGTAAATCTATGAATTTATTTATCCTCACCCCTCCCCCATCATATGTTTTACAATTACAAATAACAACAATAATGATAATATTAACGATAATAATACTACAAAGTCTACAATTTCACATTACTTAGACTTAAATATAACATTATTACAATACCCCCTTTATAAATAATGAATAATTTTTGTTCCCCCGCAACTTTATTCATCCTGCTCAGTAATGTTGAGTCATTCTCGAAAGGATTGATCATTCTCGCTGGCAGGAAAATCTGGAACTCCTCCTCCTCGTCATCAGCTTCCGTACAGAAACAGGTCAGCCTCCTGCCATATGCAGTTTTGATGATCTTCATGGTGAGGATTTTTAGTTCCTGGTCCAGCGGCAAATCCTTCAGCTTCCTTACTTTGGGGATGTCTACTTTTATTCCCTCATTCAGGGCTGCGAAATCAACTGACTGAAAATCACATAAACATATCGTGTTAGGTCATAAATAATAATAATAATAATAATAATAATGATGATGATGATAATAAAAATAATAATGATGATGATAATAATAATGATGATGATAATAATAATAATAATAATATTCATTATTATAAGAATAATGATTATAAGAATGATGATAATAATAACAATAATAATAATAATAATAATAATAATGATAATAATGTTTATAATAATAATATTATACTCACATTTGCCATTTCTTTTCGTTGAGTCTCCTATTTCGATAAATTTGGTGTGCTACGAAGACTGATACTCTCATCAGAGAAAATTTAACGATTATATATACATCTCCCCACTAAATTTCATAATATGAAGACTGCATCATTTCCCCCAATATAAGAGTTTTACCCTGAAGGATATTTTCCCACCAATCACAGTTTTGAATATTCAATAAAGTGAAAGACACATTAGAAAAACTTTCAAGTTTTTATCTATTCTAGTTAAAACTTTAGTTAAAAGGTTTTGTTAGTTCTATCTGAGTTTTTAATATTAATGAGGAATTATATGTTAAATCAATTTCAAAATTTAGAACATGGAAAAAATTCTAAGTGGTGAAATAGATCATTCACTCCATTATTTTCTAATATAACAGTATAACATAAAAACCGTGAAGAGATATTTCCCCATCAATCACAGTTTTGGATATTCAAGCAAGTGAAAGGCTGATTAGAAAAACACAAGTTTCGATCTACTTTAGTTAAAAGGTTTCCTAATTAGAATAAGATTAAGTAGATTGAATAAGTATTAAGTTGTGTAAAGATTAATGAATGGTGAAAGACTTTTTTTTTAGTTCAGCATTTTAGAATATCAAATACGAATTGAAAGTTCGAAGCGGGGGCGGGAGAGTAAAAAAAAAAAACCTAGATCTCGAAAACTGTACACTTCTATTAAACATAGCCATATTCTATTCGTTTTTCTTTCTCTTATTTTAATCATATAAAGAAAATATAAATAGCTAAGAACTCCGTTTCAATCTATCAGTTATTGTGTGATTTTCATTCATTGATTATCATCCACATCAGCATTATCAAAGTGGTTGACACCAAAAAGATTTTCGAAATCAAGGAGGAGGAATTAAAAGATGATTTTTCGAAATTAGAGGAAAATTCTGATTTTTATGCATTTTGCGAAAAATGCAATAGAGTGATTGTGATGATAGAATCACAATTACAACCGCATGTACCACAGGGTACAAAATCAGCGTTGGAGGCGATAAAAAGCCGTCTTATTTCACTGAAGAATACTGCTGCTGAAAGGCTGAATTTGCTGACGGGGAGAGGAACGAACAAAAACTTAACATTTGAAGAGACGGAATCGATTTTTAAAAATCGATTGAAGACCGCTGTAATTACAAATATTTCATTTATCGACCCTGCAAAATTCATGGATGCTGCAAAGGAGGAAGTTTTGAGATACGTGAGTGCTGCCATCCGCGTGCATAAATATGTGAAAGTGTGTGTGTTATTCAGTGCTCTTTTCACACTCATGGAAAAAGAAGACAATAAAACATTCACGAATAATTATATAGAGCTAAGTGCAACAATGGATCTGGAGAAATGGTATGACGATGTGGTAGCAGCTATTCTCGCGATGATTGAGGAATTTCAAGATAGTGGTTCAGGATGGGCTTTATCCAGCATCCTGAATTTAGTGATAAAAATTTGTAAATATAACTTACTGCGCGCGGGCTCGTTCATTGATTTACCGAATTGGATTAAAGCCCGTAAAGCGGTAATTAATGTTAAAGTGCGTGAAAATGATTGTTTCGCGTTAGCGATTATGAGTGCGCTCTTTCACACGCGTAAAAATAGTGATCGTCCATCATCATACCCGCATTACAGTAAGCATTTAAACTTTAGTGGAATTGTTTTTCCTGTGGCTTTAAAGGACATTCCTAAATTTGAGAGACAAAATAGTGTATCAGTGAATGTTTTTGTTATAGATGAAATAAATCAGAATAGTATTGCACCGGTGCATCTTACACAAAATGAAAAAGATAAACATGTGAACTTATTACTCATAACTGATGGTGATTTAAAACATTATTGCTGGATCAAAAGTATAAGTGCTCTTCTCTCACGTCAATGTACTAAGGAGAATAAACAGAAAAAATATTTTTGCAACCGGTGCCTTCACTATTTTTACAGCGAACATAAACTTTGCTTACACAAAATAGACTGTAGAAAAGTAAATGTGTGTAAAGTGACTCTCCCCGACCCGAACAATAATATATTAAAATTTAAAAATTACGCGAAGAAATTACAAGTGCCGTTTGTAATATATGCAGATAGTGAATGTCTATTAGGAAAAGTAAAATCTAACGCAGCACCAAAATCAGCATATCAGGAACATCAGATTTACAGTGTAGGATATTATCTACACTGTAATTATGACGCATCCCTATCGCGTTATCGGGCCAACAGATCTTCTACCTGCGCCTCCTGGTTTGCTGCGGAGCTGAAAAATATTGCCGACGAAATTAATGAGGTGAGAGAAAAAAAATCAAATTTTACTGATTTGTATTTTATTATTTTCAATAATAATGCGCTATATATTTATGATCTTATTTTGTATATGTGCAGATTATGGCAAAAGTCCAACCAATGCAATTATCATCTGACGAATGGAAGCATTTCAATGAAGCGGAGGTCTGCCATATTTGCGAAAAATCATTAGAGTTCGAGGAGGGCGAAAGAGTGAGGGATCATTGCCATCTTACGGGGGTCTTTAGAGGTGCTGCGCATAACTCATGTAACTTAAATTATAAATTAAGTTTTAATATTCCGGTAATCTTCCATAATCTCACCAACTATGACGCTCATTTTATTATACGCGACATTGCTAATGGTTTCGAGGGAAACATTAAATTAATACCTACAAATTTTGAAAAATATATTTCTATTATAAAATATGTTAAAAATACTAAAATTAGATTCAGTTTCATCGATTCGTTTCGCTTTTTAAATTGTTCCCTAGAAAAGTTGGCAATGTATTTAGAAAATGATAAAAAACAGTTATTAAAATCGCATTTTATAGATGCGGAAAAGTTTTTTCTTTTAACGCGTAAAGGTGTTTTTCCGTATGATTATGTTAATAACGCGAGCGTCTTAGAAGAACCAAATCTTCCTTCTCGAGATAGATTTTATAATAATCTAAACGAATGTGAGATAAGTGAGTCTGATTATATGCATGCTTTGAACATATGGAATACTTTTAACTGTAAAACAATCGGTGAGTACAGTGATTTGTATTTAAAAACCGATATTCTCTTACTTGCGGATATCTTTGAAAATTTTCGCGATACTCTTTTAAATTTACACGGTTTAGATTGCGCACATTACTTCACATTGCCGGGTTATTCGTGGGATTGTGCTCTCAAATATACTAAAGTAGAACTTGAATTATTAACAGATATTGACATGCTAATGTTCATAGAGCGTGGAATTCGTGGTGGACTGAGTCAAGTATGTTCTTCACGCTATTCAAAAGCTAATAATAAATACCTCCCCGATTACAAACCCTCAGAACCCTCAAAATACATTATGTATTATGACATTAACAACTTGTATGGATGGACAATGAGAGAATCTTTACCGACAGGCGGCTTTGAATGGACAGAAAATTCACAAAATTTTAATGTTCATGATATACCGGATGATTCTAACACTGGTGGTTACATTCTAGAAGTAGATTTGTCTTACCCACACGAAATCCATGATCAACAAAAAGACCTACCTATGTGTCCTGAGAGTACAAACCCTCCGGGATCAAAACAGCGAAAATTGCTCGCGACTTTAAATAGCAAAGAAAAATACATCATATATTATCGGAATTTAAAACAAGCACTTGCTCATGGAATTGTTGTAGATAAAATTCATAGAATATTAAAGTTTAAGCAATCTCCCTGGTTAAAACCTTATATAGAATTAAATACAGAATTGCGAAAACAATCAAAGTCAGACTTCCATAAAAATCTTTGGAAGTTGGCTATAAACTCGATTTTTGGCAAGACGATGGAGCGGGTTTTAAACAGGCGAGATGTTTATTTAAAAACAAAATGGGAAGGAAGATATGGTGTGGAATCATTAGTATCGAAACCAAATTTTCATCGACTTGAAACTTTCGAAGAAGATCTGGTCGCGATAGAAATGAAGAAAATATCAGTAACTGTAGATAAACCAATATATGTCGGGATGTGTATATTGGATATTTCAAAAACATTAATGTTTAAATTTCATTATGACTATATTTCACCGTCTTTTAAACAAAATGCTAAAATTCTCTATACAGATACTGATAGTTTAATCTATGAATTTCAATGTGACGATGCGTATGAATGTATAAAGAAAGATAATCACATGTTTGATACAAGTGATTATTCTGAAAATAATATATATAATATACCACGAGTAAATAAAAAAGTAATAGGTTTAATGAAGGATGAGTGTAATGGAAAGGTTGTGAGTGAGTTTGTTGGTTTGAGATCAAAAATGTATGCTCTTCGTGTGCATGGTGAAGGTGAGAAAAAGAGAGCTAAAGGTGTGAAAACACATGTTGTAAATAAAACTATAAATTTTCATCATTATGTTCAGTGTTTGCAAAATAAATTCGAAATTAAACGCAAGCAAACATTTATTAGATCTAAGCATCATAATGTTTTTAGTATATGTGAGGAAAAAATTGCGTTAAGTCCCTATGACGATAAACGTTTTTTAATTGGTAATTCCTGTGATACATTGCCATGGGGGCATAAGGATATAATGGATTTTGAATAGTAATAAAAATAAAAATAAAAAATAAATTATTGTGTTATATTATTATTTACCTAAATGTTTTCCTTCTTTCACTTTATATCTTGAAAGGTTGTCATTATACATTTTAAAATATTAAGTAAATTAGATAAGAAGAAAATAGGTCTAAATACATTAACTGAGACAATGTTCACACAACAAAATTCTTGTTTTAAAATAATTGAGAGCATAGTCAGACAGATTCCATTAACTACTTAGTTACAAATTAAGATCTTTAAAACCGATTTTGGAAAACATGAAGCAAGTGTTTTACGTGGGATGACGGAAACTAAGAAAGGTAAGTTTGATATAACTTTCTAATTCTTTTCTCCGATCTTAATTATCACATATTAAAATTTTCTAATGAAAATTTCTTAATTGTCTCAATCTAATTTACATTTTCACATTTAAAACTGATTTTGGAGAACATGACGCAAGTGATTGACGTGCGAAGACGAAATCCGAGTACTAAAGCACTAGCATTAATAACTCAAATTTTCATTGCCGAATCTCACGATTTTCACATACCTAATTTCTATTTACTGATCTATGATGAAAAACATTAACATCAAAATGATTTTTAAAATATAATTAAAAAATAAAAAAACAATAAATCTATGTCAAATTTCTAAAACTCTAATTAGGAAAATAGATTAATTCAATCCCATTTACATATTTGACATCTCATTGACACATTTAGCAATACCTAATTTGCATAATAACGCGACACCTAATTTGCATAATTCAATGTCAATCACTTTCATAGCCGCGATTGCGCATTGCCAAATTTGCATTTTGAGGCAGGAGTAACATAGTATTACTACTAGCGAATGAGGGTGCATGGACTCAAGTTGAATCGAAATAAGTGTAAATTTGAAGAAACCGTTCTTGGAGCGCTTGGACATAAAATTGATAGAAACGGTTCACATAAATCATGCATTCATATTGAGGCTATTCGCAATGTTCCGAAACCAACAAATTCCGAATAACTTCAATTATTTTTGGGTAAAGCAACGTACTATATTTCCTTCATCCCAGATCTGTCCACTCGAGATCGACCACTGCGAGATATGCTTCGCACCGAACCATTTGTTTGGACGTCAGAGGGAGAACAGGCATAAAAGGACATTAAAAAAATTCTTGTCTCAACACTGGTCCTCATGCCTTATGATCCTAAATTGCCTCTTTTATAGGCAACAGATGCAAGTAAGACAGAGTTGGGAGCTGTCTTATCGCATCGTTCGGAAGGTGGCAAAGAACGTCCTATCGCATACGCTTGCCGCACAATACCTGCTACGGAGCAGCGTTATCCGCAAATTGATAAAGAGACTCTGGCAATTGTGCCAGAGGCATAACTGCCATTGGCAATTGTATTACGTGATGTTTAACGTAAATTTCAACGTTATGTGCTATGCCAAATTTTGCACGTATATTCTCTTGTCAATTTATACGTGATTTTTCGCGAAAACTATAACGTATTTTTAACGCAATATATTACGTTATTGTATACATCGTTTTATTTTATTAGGGTAACGATATGATTATAAAAAGTGGGATTTCTTATTCGAAGATATCTAATATATAGGAAATGGTAATTTTTCTGCAATCATTGAAAAAAAGTATTGTATAAAATATGAGTATCATATTATAATATGTTTATCCACTGTTTATTTCTTAAGAAATTTCGTGGATTGAATATTTTTTTCAAATGAAATTACGTGAATAAATGTTTTATATTTGTGTGTGAAATAGGGGAAACTGTTGCAAAAGACTGTTGTTCCCATTTGAGATTATCAGGATTCATAGATCCCTTAAATCCCCAGTGAAGAGAACACAGTGCCGAGTGGCATGTTATACTATTTTTTGAAAAATATAAGATTCGTTTTATAAATACTTTTTTAAAGTACTTTTTCATTAATACTTTTCTCATCGTACAATTAAAACTTATTAGGGGAGAGTCGGTAAAGCGGTTAATCAAAATGGACGCATCCTACTGTTATTTATATGTGGACACAGTTATTTTGCTGAACCACTTTACGCAACTCACCCGTGTATATTGTATTTTATATAATAATAATATTTATCGTTAGGATCTGCTTTACACATTTGTAATAATGTATTCACATTTCAGAATCCACCATGGCAAATAATAGATATATCGCCATCGGGCGAAAAAAAATATTCGGGATTAATATTTGATATAATTCAACATTTAAGTCGAAAAATGAACTTCACCGTTAACGTAACGTTATCTATTACTGATGAGACAAAAAATGCAATGAAGCGACAACATCAAATGAATTTATCACATAAGGTAAAATATTGTTTCGTTTATGATGACATAAGTTTCCTTATATTCAAGCGTATTATTTGGTAGATGAAAATAAATAGAAATATTATAATAAATAAATAATAAATGAAGGTTCCGCCTATTCGTGCAAAAATAAATAAAGACATCCGTGCCTCTTATGAAAAACCGGATGTTTCAAATATTTGATGAAGAACCGGCCGTTTGAAATTATTTGTGAAAAACCGGCCGTTTCAAGTTATAGACGAATAATTTGATATTTTATATTAAATTGCTCCTAAAAAAGATACCAACAAAAATTACAATTTATGTTGCGAATGAATAAATAATAGTGAAATGTAAAAAACTAGCACGGAAATGCATAAAAATTACAATCTAAAAAATAAAAATTAAATTCTTATAGCAAATTTTTATATTTTGGAATGTAATTTATATTATTATTCCATTTTACCATTATGTATATTCTGTTGCAATCTCAATTGGAATTTCTGATGATCCTTTTGAAATTAAATTTTTAAAAATCATCATCTGCAATAAATAGAGACGTTTTTCTGAAATATGACCGAAAAAATCACCGTCAATTTATCGTCTAATGACGGTCACTGACAATTAAATTTGTGACTGTTCTAAGAATCAAATGACACTCATGTGACCCAAAGACTTGTTAGCGTCATAATATAGCTGAAAAAATCTACATATCTGAAATAAGTTCTTAAACCTTCCTCCCCAAACCGGGGATTTTTATACCTCAGTAACAATGAAACAGTAATGATGTTTTCATTCATATGACAAGGACAATAAAAATAAGTGTGGGGAGGAAGGGTTAATTAAAAATATAATTTTGTCCAATAAATTCAAAAATTTCGCTAATAGCTCAAAAATTTAACTCTAAATTTTTTACTACTTTTTGTATAAAAATAACCTAATTTAATAACTTTATTTTATATTAAGACATGTAACGCAAAATATATGATTAATATTGTTACGACCTTGATTTGTCGAACAGCGAAATTGCCACTTGATTCGATGGGATAAATGGTGTTTTGATATTAGAATATTAAAATGTTCTTTTTATTTATTTAGATTAACCCTTTATAGGTCTCTGGGATATACGTAATCCCACCTATGGAATTAAAAGAAATATATCTTACACAGCAAAATACTTAGCATTATTTTATTATTATTTATCAAAACATCTTGTTCGCAAAAATTTAGCTCATAATGTTTAAAATTAAATGATATATTCAATATTTAAATATTGACCGGGATGACTGTCCTCCCAGTGGTTTTAATGGGACCCCCATTTTCATTAACAAACTAACAGTTTGAAAGATTAAAATTTTTCAATAAAATTTTGAACTGATATTCTAGGAAGTAAATATATGATTATATCAAAGTTTTATCAAAATCGGATCATTATCAGACCCTTGCCCTATAAAGGGTTAAATCTTTATTTTCACGACGCGGAACTCCTTTACACAGTGTTGCGATATTAGTATAATGTATACGTAAAGCGCGAGCCCTTAAATGTTAATAATAAAATACGAGACTCGGAGTCTCAATGTCTTTTGGTTACCGCTGGGGTACAATGATAAATTCGGGCACTCGGTGTGCCAGGCGTATGAGACTGCTCTGAGCTTGTAACGTATAAGTAAGTCGCGTCGCAAAACTTGGTTTTCGCTTGTCTCGTTTGGTGAGTTTAATACTTTTGAGATTAACAAACGAGTATAGCTTCGTTAACGGAACCTCGAATGAGAGCGATTAGTCTAAACCTAAGTGTTTATATAGGGCAAAATGCTATTGTTCATCGATGAGTCGTGTGCAGAATTCCACGTAAAGCATCCCTGATGGGGCTGCATGGTCAGCATATTGTTAAAAGAGGGGCTTGAGGAGATGTCACGTAGGTTGAGTCAACATCTATGCCTAGGCGACAATTGCATTGTCGCTGTGGGAAATAGATGATGATGCATAACTTTTCCTCCTCCTTCTTTCTAGATGAAATCTTATCCGAGCAAGAGGCATCGCGGCTGACGTAATTAGAACAATGTTTTAAAAAATGCACGTGTGCATTTTGCTGACCCAAGGGTGATTCAGCCTGAGCGCGTTCTGGCTTGTCTTCATCGAGGATGGCACAAATGATTCGCGTATCAAGTGGCGGTTTCATTGCTTTATAGTTTATAATTTGTAAAACTCGCGATTTACTCGGAAATAGCGCTAAATAGTGCTTTAATGCATATCCGATTGTGATACATTAATTTGTGGTTTAAAAACTCGCGTTACGCTCGGACATGAATCATGAAGTGAAGTAAATAGCGATTTACTGCATGTCCGGACGTAACAGCTCCTTTCCCCTTGCGGAGGCGACGTCCTCGTCGCTTAAGAGGGAGCATTGTGCGATCCTCGATTTGTTTGAGGGTAGTTATAGATATATATATGAATATGTGTATATTTTGTTCTAAGCCTAACGGTTATGTATGTGTCAAGTCGCGTAGGAGTTTCCGCGGCTTCTGTTATTAAATCTTAATATTGTAACCGGGAAACCCGGTTATTAACATAACCCGCCGCGCGGCTTGGTTGCGGTGTCACGGGGTGCCGGCGCCGCGTATGGGCCGTGTCAGTGGCGCTGCAGCCGAGTCGGGCATGCGCGAACGGTCGGCCGCGTCGCGTTCATAATTGCTGGCGCACGCTGCGCCAGTATATAGTCTACAGTTTGACACCATTGCGGTAAGTCACGCGTCTCGCCGCTCCGAGACTTCAATTAATTTAAATTACCCCGTACCGCCCGAAAAGTACCCGCAAGCCTCGGAGAAGGCTTGTACGCGTCCGCGTGTTCCCTCGTGATACAGACGACGCCAAGATGGGCCGCGAGTAGAGGAGCACGCCGTGGGACGCCGAGTCGACGAAATGGCCGCCGCAGCCAACGCCCAACGCGACGCCACGAGGGCCGCTTGGGCCAATTTCCCCGTACATCTTCTCGGCTGAATGATAAAAGATAAGTTACTCATTCCTTCCCTCAGCCTTTTCTACGTTTTGGTGGCTCATTTTGAGCCTCCAACGCGACGGAATTATGACCACTTGGACGGAGTACCGTCTGTCTCTGTCGCGCGCCAGCATCTTTTATAACTGTCTCTCTCTCACTAACGTGAGAGAGATGCAGTCCCCGTAAAAACCGGCTTGATTAACGTAAAGGGGGCTGAGGCTATTTTCTGTGATTAAATTAATTATTTTGTTGGGCTGTGAGGGCCATAATTTTTAGTTAGTTTGATACCGTAAATTTTCTTTAGTTTTCCCAAAATGTTAAGGCGTTTGGATACGCCCCAAATGGCCAATAAGAGCCTTATTCTGAAATCGAAAATTGACTTAAAATTGTTTTTGATAAAATGTATAATATTACCCGAAATCTAAAGGCCTCACAGTCCCACCTGGAAAATGAAATTTTGTCGAATTATATTCTTGTATTTAGCCATGTTACATTTTGCTTTATTCTTTGTTCTCGTTACGACGCTTATAACGACCGGCCAATCAGAGGCCAGCATTTATTATAGAGCTATCTCTCTTCTGTATTTCACGCTTAAATGGGCCTATCTCTGTCCAAGGCCAATGACCGATTATGTTATGAAATTCTTTAGTTCAAGGCCGTTAAAATTTACTTTTGATTATTTTTGGTCACTTTAAAGAATATTATTCTTCACTTTAAATTTATTTTATGAAATGCTGGTTTGTTTTGGCTGCTTTAATTTTCATTTAATTCAACTCACGAAATTATTTTTCTTTGTTCGAACCGAATTTGTTTCTTTTTGTATGCTGCTTGCTCACTCGCTCATTTCGCTCACTCTCTCATCTCGCTCACTCGCTCGCACTATTTTCCTGGTCATTGCCCCTTGCATTTGCTTTTGGTTATTTGAATGTTTTGCTGATTTGATTTGTTGCCTCGAAGCATGATTAGTAAAGTAGAGCAAAGCAGAGTTTAAAGATAACAAAATTAAAACGACCATCTTTTATTAGGGCCACTTCTCAAGGTGACCCACGCCAGACCAACAGGCCAAGCGAGATTGCTGTACATTGGAAAGTCGTCATCAATAAAGTACAAAAGATTAAATTTAACATCTTACAAAATCTTTTATTTAAACCTTTGCTCCATAATCCCGAAGTCCGCCCCTCTCCGATTAGCCGTGCAAACGACCCGTATTAACCGACCCGTACATTTTAACCGTTCCTTTAGTCGTTTCAGGTAAAACGACTTGGCGCTCAACCTGAAATTCTGCCGGACGTCATTTTTCTAGTAACGGTGAAAACGTGGCCGCACCGTCCGCGACGGTCGCGGGTTTGCCAGGTTACAAATGGTCAGTCATTCTTTCCGTCCTCGAAACCTGCGGATGGTCATATTGCGACTCATAGTTGCGGACCACGCTAATTAAAAGAAGAAGAAGAAGATTCTTTCCGTCCCTTGTAGCGCCTAGCGGCACGGATGGGTTCTAATCTACCCAAACCAAATATTGGAATTAAAGCTGCCACAACTCTTGGTTTAAGTAAATCCAGAATACCAATGCCAGCAAGTATTACTTCTACTACTGCGGGTGCATCTAAACCAGCAGCAACCAGCTTCTGGGCCTCTGAAAAGGCCCCGCGGAGAGCGTGCCTCACCCCCGAGGCCCGCGTCTCCCGAACCGGCTCCACCCGCCGCCGCAGCACCGCCAGCAGTACGACCGGCTTCACCGCCACCGCCCGCTCGCCGACCAGAATAGCCCGAGGCCGGGGCCATTTGGCCTAACCGCTCCGCCCGGGTGCCCCGATTCCCGCCACGAGCCCCGGGGGACCACCGATCGCACCACGCCAGGCACCTCACGTCCCGCTGCGAGTGGTGCTTCAGATGGGGCCATTGGGTGGAGGCCTGCCCCTGGAGGGGCTGGTCACGGTTTCCCTGCCGCGTCTGCCCCCGCTGGCATCCACAGGGCACACTGGTGTGCCGCATATATCCACGGGCCCGCAACCAACCGACGCATCGCCGGATTCCCCCGAGGAACTGAGCGGAGGATGAGGAAGCGCCCAGAGGAGAGGACAAGCGGAACCCTTCTCCCTGGGCCCGTTATATAGACTCCGCCAACCCGGATCCCGACCGGCCGTAAAACCCCCGTTTGGGGAGAATAAAATTTAATATTCGTTAGATTAGATTTGTTACTGTATGATTGGTACCTGAACCGCTATGTAATTCTTTCTGTTATTTTATTTTGTACAGGAGTGAGCACCTTGGAGGAGATGTACGGGCAAAGGGGGGGGAGGTGTAACCGGGAAACCCGGTTATTAGCATAACCCGCCGCGTGGCTTGGTTGCGACCTCACGGAGTACCGGCGCAGCGTACGGGCCGTGTCAGTGGCGCTGCAGCCGAGTCGGGCATGCGCGAACGGTCAGCCGCGACGCGTTCATGATTGCTGGCGCACGCCGCGCCAGTCTACAGTCCGACACCATTATGGTAATGGAAACCTGAGGATGGTCATATTGCGACTAAACATTTGCATAGTTGCGGACCAGGACAAACAAAAGAAGAAGACCATTATGGTAATCCACGCGTCTCGCCGCTCCGAGACTTAGATTAATTTAAATTAACCTGTACCTCCCGAAAAGTTCCTGCAAGCCCCGGAGAAGGCTTGTACGCGCTCGCGTGTTTCCCTTAAAATCCCCTCGTGATACAAATGGCGCCCAACGTAGGGCCCGAGAGATTATGGTTATGCGCGAACGCGGACAATTTATTGATGACGCTTCAACAGCCCGAGTAACTGTAACGTGAGCCAGCGAGAGCAAGCAAAACCTGGTAATTATGACATGTTGTTTTTGAATAAAATATTTAAGCACCTGCACAAGTGAGGTCGTGATAAATCCGCCCCTGAAGCCCCGTTTATTTTCAGCCTCCCCCGATGATAATGATTTATTGTTTATTATTTCAAATGTTCTTTTTTTTCTTTTTCTGGCCCGACGATTTCATAAGTGTTATTTTCTGTTAAACGATAATTGTTCGCGCGTGACAGGGACGGATACGGAGGATTGAGCACTTATCGACAGGCACGGCGGCCACGTCGATCTCGAGCGTTCCTCGACTGTATGACATTTAACCGACCGATTTCCGAACCGAGTATTACCTGTAACCAATTAAATTACCTGTAAAAATTTTCTGATTAACCGTTTCGCGTAAAGCGACCTGACTTCCTTTATTTTAAAATAAAGGCCGCAAATTAAAATAATAGTTTTTTTCTGAATTTACAAATCGCTTCGAATATGACAATCGAGGTCCCCAGTTACCTTGTTGACGCGATGCAAATTCGAGAGTGGGTTAACGGTCGACAACTCATCGAATTAATTACGCTTTGTTATCAACACAATTTAGTCCCGAATGGAAGTACCTTCCAACTGACAGACCGCGTCACCCGCGCATTATGCAGCTCAGTGTTGGGCCACGAATATTTTCTATCCCCTAGTGATTTAGCCCAACCAGCCGACTTATCGTGGATCGACGAATTGACACGAACAACGGAACCTCCAAGATATCCTTGGACTCCGTTAGTCACCCCCGCAGTCGTTTCAAGTGCTGAGCCGACGCCCGAATTCGGTCTCCCGACCACAGTCGACGGCGTGACTTTTTCCGCTGTCGCTCCCCGTTTAGCGACCCGTTTACCCGAGCCGCTCGTATCTGAACAAAGTCCGATTGGAAGGCCGTCATTGCCCACGCGTGCAAGGGCCGCCTCAAGCCGTAACGTGACGTTTCAGGTCCTTGAGGAGGGGCGACAGCCGGTTACGGGAACGATACCGCGTTATGGAGGAGTCGGAGTATCAGAACGCGCGCAAGAGCGGTTGAGAGCCGCTGAACAAAACATGACAAGTCTTCGACCACCCTGGCATAACACTACAATTGTAGATCGTTCCGGTGGCCCCCGAAAAATTATTCGTGAATGGAAAATCACCTTCTCCGGTGGTAATGACGCGTCCGCGGAGGATTTCTTATGCCGTATCGGTGAAATGAGAAGGGGCACAATAGTGACCGACGGTGATCTTCTCGCGGCTCGAGAAAGATAATTGGCGAATCTGGGCCGATTTCGTCACCGCCTTCAGAACTCGTTACGGTGACGACAATTTTCAAGTTAGGATTCGGCGCGAGCTCAATGATCGTACCCAAGGGGCCGAGGAGCCGATGGGAGATTTTGTAGTCTCGCACCGATACATTATGAAACATTTAGATCCGATGCCGACGTTAGGTGAACAATTAACGTTCACTTACAATAATCTGAGACCCGAATATCAAAAAGAAATCCACCGTAATGATTTCACGTCGTACGCCGAATTAGAAGCACTCGGTCGCGCATATGAAGCCACGTTGCGAGCCTGTCAGCAATACAGGCCTCCGCCGACGTCAACAAGAGTCTTGTTCCCTGAGGTCGCATACCGGCCCGATTTATATAAGACAAAAACTCCGACAAATCCGCCGCTTAATGCCGCGATTTCCGACCCGCGAAGAAGCCAACGGGCTTCGAATGAAAATGGCCGAAAATTGCCAGTAACAAACCCGAACCGACCCGGATTAATGTTACGAGAACCGCCGTTCAAACTTCGACATCAATTCAAGGCCGGTCGCGACTAATTCTTCAAGTGTAAGTCGACCAAATACACCCGCCCAGGCAAGAGTATTTGTCTGCTTTAACTGTGACCCGCCGGGACATTTCCAGACGAACTGTCCCCAGCCTCGTCGCCCCGATTATTGCACCCGCTGTGGTCGCAAGGGCAACACTAACGCAACATGTCCGGTTTGTTCTCCCGCTGTTGCTACGCAGCCGGGAAACTAAAGAAGCAGTCCTCGAAGCAGAGCGTGAAGGCTGCTTCACCCGACGTATTCGCACCCGGTAGTACCCATGTCTCTGAAATTCTCATCGATTATTTCAACGAAATTTGTAAGATTATCTTAAGTCAATTGAATTGTTAAAAAATATAAGGAGAGATATAGAAGAAACAAAATAAGTAGATTTAAGTAATTTTAACTCCCAACATATGCCTCAATTACCCCCTAAGTGTCACGCTACATGAAAAATTGAATATCTACGTGATTTAGACGTAATAAAACCACCCCTCGTTAATTCGGACGAGAGGTTAGCGTCTTAAATGATTGGAGGGATGTCCCTCTGCAATGGTACGTACCAATTTAACCCCAACTTTTGTCGGAATAACCCTCTAATTGTCATACTATATGAAAAATTACATATCTACTTGGTTTAGACGTAATAAAACCACCCCTTGTTAATTCGGACGGGAATTTAGCATCTTAAATGATTGGAGGGATGTCCCTCTGCAATGTTACGTATCAATTTTACCACAACTTTTGTCGGAATGACCCTCTAAGTGTCATACTATATGAAAAATCACATATCTACGTGGTTTAGACGTAATAAAACCACCCCTCTTTAATGCGGACGAGAGGTTAGCGTCTT
This sequence comes from Probaryconus sp. ZL-2020, assembly GCA_022817065.1. NCBI lineage: Eukaryota > Metazoa > Arthropoda > Insecta > Hymenoptera > Scelionidae > Probaryconus > Probaryconus sp. ZL-2020. The sequence goes on from JABFQA010000329.1 coordinate 19,993, forward strand.
AAATGATTGGAGGGATGTCCTTCTGCAATGTTACGTACCAATTTAACCTCAGCTATTGTCGAAAGAACCCTCTAAGTGTCATACTATATGAAAAATCACATATCTACGTTGTTTAGACGTAATAAAACTATCCATTGTTAACTCGGACGGAAGTTTAGCGTCTGAAAGGATTGGAGGGATATCCCTCTGCAATGTTACGTACAAATTTATCTCCAACTTTTGTCGGAAGAACCCTCTAAGTGTCACACTGTATGAAAAATCACATATCTACGTGGTTTAGAAGTAATAAAACTATCCATTGTTAATTCGGACGGAAGTTTATCGTCTGAAAGGATTGGAGGGATGTCCCTCAGCAATGTTACGTACAAATTTACCTCCAACTTCTGTCGGAAGAACCTTCTAAGTGTCACACTGTATGAAAAATCACATATCTACGTGATTTAGACGTAATAAAACCACCCCTCGTTAATTCGGACGAGAGGTTAGCGTCTTAAATGATTGGAGGGATGTCCCTCTGCAATGGTACGTACCAATTTAACCCCAACTCTTGTCGGAATAACCCTCTAAGTGTCATACTATATGAAAAATCACATATCTACTTGGTTTAGACGTAATAAAACCACCCCTCGTTAATTCGGACGAGAGGTTAGCGTCTTAGATGATTGGAAGGATGTCCCTCTGCAATGTTACGTATCAATTTATCCCCAACTTTTCTCGGAAAAACCCTCTAAGTGTCACACTGTATGAAAAATCATTTATCTACGTGGTTTAGACGTAATAAAACCACCCCTTGTTAATTCGGACGGGAATTTAGCATCTTAAATGATTGGAGGGATGTCCCTCTGCAATGTTACGTACCAATTTAACCCCAACTTTTGTCGGAAAAACCCTCTAAGTGTCACACTATATGAAAAATCACATATCTACGTGATTTAGACGTAATAAAACCACCCCTCTTTAATTCGGACGAGAGGTTAGCGTCTTAAATGATTGGAGGGATGTCCCTCTGCAATGTTACGTACCAATTTAACCCCAACTTTTGTCGGAAGAACCCTCTAAGTGTCACACTGTATGAAAAATCACATATCTACGTTGTTTAGACGTAATAAAACCACCCCTCGTTAATTCGGACGAGAGGTTCGCGTCTTAGATGATTGAAGGGATGTCCCTCTGCAATATCACGTACCAATTTCACCCCAACCTTTGTCGGAAAAACCCTCTAAGTGTCACACTATATGAAAAATCACATATCTACGTGGTTTAGACGTAATAAAACTATCCATTGTTAATTCGGACGGAAGTTTAGCGTCTGAAAGGATTGGAGGGATGTCCCTCTGCAATGTTACGTACGAATTTACCTCCAACTTCTCTCGGAAGAACCCTCTAAGTGTCACACTGTATGAAAAATCACATATCTACGTGGTTTAGACGTAATAAAACCACCCCCTTGTTAATTCGGACGGGAATTTAGCATCTTAAAGGATTGGAGGGATGTCCCTCTGCAATATCACGTACCAATTTCACCCCAACTTTTGTCGGAAAAACCCTCTAAGTGTCACACTATATGAAAAATCACATATCTACGTGATTTAGACGTAATAAAACCACCCCTCTTTAATTCGGACGAGAGGTTAGCGTCTTAAATGATT
>JABFQA010000330.1:0-21625 GCA_022817065.1 Probaryconus sp. ZL-2020
CTTATTTTTTTTTTTTTTTTATATATATTGGAAACTGAAACAGTGGTAGATGGTTAAAGATCGATGTAGACAAAAAATTCCCCTTCATCAAGGTTTCCCTCTGTGTTTTCCTGCATTCAAATCCCATTGGGAATGAGGGAGTTGCAAAAGCCGTGCATCACATCAGACGAATTAAAATATACGAACGACTCATTTTCCATCCACCCTTTTGGCGTCGTTAGATTTTGGACCAGTGGCGTTATCGTCATACCCCTCAAAAAAAAAAAAAAAACGACAGAATCAGCGGATTTCATTCCTCTGTTTCCTTGCGCGAGCATCGGAATTATTCGCCGGATTTCTAATCCAAGCAAGATGTTCTGCTGGTCTCTTTTCCCGTTAAGACTAATGGCGAAACTGGAATGAGTAAAACGAAGGGGAAGTAATTACTAACCGTTGAAATAATCATCCAAGTCGGACCGAGCTGCTGCTCGCGCTATTTTATTCATCCCGCTCCGCTATTACGTCTTTTTGTCTGTACGAGAATTACTGCTGCGAAGCATTAAGAGGCAGTTATAAGCTCTTTACTGAACAGCCGAATTACTCGTTAGGAGATTTTAGCGGTCTATGCTCTAATGCAACTTTGTAAATCTGCTTTGAATTTTATGAAAATCTACTTGTCAAGATAAACACGTTAATATTTTGCACCTGTCTTGTTCTGGAATTCTATTGGAAGTAATTGTTGCCAACATTATTGCAACAAAAACTTTGTCTTATTTGTAGCGCCAAAATTTTGCATTAGATCTGCATGATAGTTCATTTACTCTCATTTGAGAGTGAAGAAATATCCAAATTGGCGAAAACCTGTCGCGTTTCAAATATTTGATGTTTCGTTAAAAATATGAAAAAAAAATGGTTGAAGTGTAAAATCAATATTGGAAGGAGTTAAATATTTGGCGCCTCGGTTAAACGTATGAAATATTTTAACTATTTATTTTGTAACCTTGGCATATGGATTTTTGTGTATCTATTGTTTAATATTTTCTTTACAAGTTATATCCATTATTTTGTACCTGGGAATTAAAGTCTTTTTTTTTTTTGCATATTTAAAAACGTGTTATTGTAAATTTTGAGCGAACCGTGAAAATTGTTTGAAAATTGTTAAATAGTTATTCGATTACCGTTTGTAATTCAGTGAAGCGATGCTTTATTTAAATCTTCTGTAGAGAATGATTATTTTTTCATGTAAATTAATTTAAAAAATTCATTTGAATTGGGTTAATACATTATATTGTAAAAAAAAAATAAATAAATAAAAATCATACGGGTAAAACTGTTATGAGAAGTAAATAAAAGTAAAAAATGAAAGCTCTGTCTATAGCTGTGTGTCACAAAAATCTATATAGCCAACCATTCTTCTCTGCTTCATTGAAACGATAAGTGATATTAGAAACTTGATGATCTATGAAATTGAAAAACGTTTGACGAATAATTGCCAGACCTTTTAAAACTTGTTTTTCTATAACGATATTTTTCTGAGATCCTAAAACAATTTAAAAATATCTGAATTAAAACTTTAAGTCATAGACGATTTTTTTTTCATTCTTTAATGTTCATTGCTGTTTTATCATTAAATTATTTTAAGTGCCAGACAGAATGCGACAAATCCACCTCAACGCGACCTATTAGTTCATTAATTCTTCACACGCGAGAGAATTGCATCCACAATTTTTGCCTGTAATATGAAAATCGTGTGCACCGACCTTGCAATGGAAAATTTCTAGTGAAATATTCACCGGCTTCCTTATAAATGCATTGACAATTGTTTCAGCGCACGCTCTGCATTCATAAATATTTTACTCGGCTTATAAAAATCAAGCACATTTAAATGGTCCCTCGTACAAAATTTTTGAAGCAACGAAATTAACAATAATTTCATAATTTTAAAATTCCCCTTAGTGCTAAAACAAATATATGATTCATATCTTTATAGAACAGTTTTATAATTTATCAGAGATTTACAAATGAAACTTAAATCACTTTTTGTACATTTTGTAAAGCTGTACTAAACGAAATGACACTGAGTATTACATTTTCAGTTAAACATTAAAAGCGTAACAATGGCAAATAATTTAATGTAAAAAAATCTCTAAGAAATTCTTTGTTCGAGCGCAGGGAGAAATAAGCGGTGTAGCATTATTTCCAGGTCTCATCGATATGAGTAAGATCGATGTTGCACGCGTGATGTAGATAGTCGAAAGGGGCGTGATAATCCGACTGCGCTTATCGAAGGAGAAGAATTTGGTATTCCAAGGCTGTAATGGCGTAATGGTACGTCGTTCTGGAGACTGGATCATAACTGTTTATATGTACACTCGGGCACAGAGCACGTCGCGTGAACATATTTCGCGTTACGCAGGACATTCACATAAATGCATAGCTTTTTATAAAAGTCAACCACGGAAAATGTTTCTTTTTTAAAAATTCATGTTATAAATATCCAACGTGTCTCGGGAAAAGTTGTATAATTTAATATTTTAAAGACCGTAGTTGCGCATTCCGCGTCTCTCCGTCGCGACTCTATTAATTATTTTATTTATCGATTTGTTTATTTTCCATTATCCTTAGGAAATATAAATTAAATGCCGTCGCTTGCTTTTCAATCTCGTCGACAAAATAAATTAAACTCAAGAACAATACCTGGTAATTAAACCGTCGGGATATTATTTATATATACCGTCTTCGAAGATTGGCAGCGAACGATTGTTCGTCACGAGAGTTATTGAACGTTTCGGTTATGTGTCCGTATCGTTAGGACAATGGGACATCGATATTTTGTGACCGTTCAGTTGAGTATTTGGGCATCGGGTCATATCGCTCTGCGTCATAGTGCCAAACCAGATTTTGGGAAATATATTACGTGGATCTATCCTGCGAATGATTGTCCAAATTAAACCGTTTCCTCTCTTCGAATTGACAATTCACCGCAGCTGCGATCGTTACGCGATCGTCTCGCTTCAACGTTTCCAATTCTGTGCCAACGGTACTTACAATGCATGCGCCTCTACGATGAACATTCGTGACAAAATTTCATAGACTAAATGTACAACCAAATGAAAGAAAAATTAAGACGTGATTCGCGAAATCGTGAAATCGGTTATCGCGCCTGACTCTATGTCGAAAGTGAAGTGATTCGCACAAGTAATACCCGCAATAATATATATTGTCACATAAGTCTGTAGAATCAAATTCACTCTACGGAACGCTATCGCACAATATATATGCACGCGCGTATATCTCGACATATTTTAGCGCTCGCTCGATCCCCGAATTTCAAACAAAGTTCGCGATAACCATGACACGGTGTTGTTTCCGCATTGATATCCGCTTCTCCATTTCACGCTGCGAACTTCCCTAAACACAAGCGATCCATATACTTGTAACCCGTCAACGTAATTCGCATAAGCAGATCACAATTATATCACACAATGATTATAAACTGACATTACATTTGCGATACCTGTTAAAAGTCAATAAAAAAGAAAATCTCAAAAGGACGCACACAAAAAAAAAATTGCTGACATTTTTTCTGGGAATTTGAGGTATTCTCTGTTTGTAGAAATAAATATAGATTTGAATTTTTTCGTCTGAAATCTTAAACGCCGTTGAAATTTCAGGTTTTAATGATAGCAGAGAATCGTCGCGTCGCGAAAGGAGACGACCGAAGGAGTCTTAGGAATTCTCGTTGAGGGTGCTCTTTTTTATCCGTAAACACTGCGAATACCAGAGGACTCGGTCTAATTCGGGTCGTGCGTCTCACGTCTCGCATGAATCTCGAAAGGTCGCGTCTCACGCGCAACGACGCTCGAGCACGTGCTACCTCCGTCTCGCTCTATCCCACGGACCCCGTCGGCTCTCCATAATCAAATCCCACCCTAACCGCTCCACTCCATACCCTCTTCACACGAAAGGAATGTTAATGCGACAATGCCTCTGACTCATTTCTGACTCGCCTCCGCCACCTCGTCTCTTATTCGGCTTTCGTCTCAGCCATGCATCTTCCTTTTCTCATTCTCGATTTCTTTCTTATAACTTACCCCCTGTGCTCGCTTTTAGATTTACCATTTTCTATTCTTGTGTCTTATATATATATTTATATGTATTTATGATAAATGTTACGTGACAAAAAGCAAACATAATTTCATAAATCATTTTTTTTTTTAAATTATTAACAAATATATTTGATTTTCAGTAAAGAAGAGATATAATTTTTCAATTAAAGAGATGTATTATTTTCTCAATTACATATTAGTAAAATGTTTCTGTCTTTTAACCCTTTCGTTAACCCTTTCGTTGCAGTCAATCCCTTTCCTACTTGGCGTAAAAATGAAACAACAGTCATGTACTTTGTTGATCTTGTCAAGGGACTTTAAATGAACAAGAGGCTTTGTTATCATCGTGAATGAACTTTCTTCGGTGAGTTTGTCTTTGGACGGTCCGCGGGAGAAGAATTGCCGTTGAACTTTTTGTACGGAAAAAAAAGGGAAAGAGCCTTTTAGAGATATATATTGAGGTTTTGTAAATTTAATTGATACTGTTTATAGAAAACTTTTATTTAATTTCTAAATGTTTAACGACAGAGATCGTTACTGAAACGCACAGGAAAGAATTAATTGAGTTTGAAATTTGCAATTTTGTTGTATAACAAATTTTAAATATTTATTTTAAAAAATGTTGAAAGTTTTTAACGATACGTTATTAAACTTTTGTAAGGTTTCAGGAGAAAAAATTTTCAAATAAATGTTAATTTTACCGTGGATATATTAATTATTATTATCGACTTTATTAACTAACTCAAATTTACACATTTGAAATATTTGTACGTAAATTGATTAAATGTGCTGCGTGCATACTAAATTTATATCACAATCGTATAAGCAGAGAAAACTGAATTGTCAAAATATCAATCCAAATTGTTAATCGAATTGTGATTCCATCAATCTCGTCTCATTATTATAATTATTAATGAAATGTACTCCGAATAACACTGGCGTTTCGAATAAAATACCATTAGTACACCTTTGTATATTATAATCGTCTTGTTTTATTGACAAAGACTATTTGAAACATTTCCAATCGATAGATTTTAAAAAGCACTTTAAAAATAAATATAGGGGTTGAATTAAAGTTTCAATATGGACCGAGGCATAGTGTCTTGATGTTGCCATTCACAATAGTTTGACGAAGAAAGTTGTTAGATACGATCGGGTATGTCGTCAATGATCATTTGAAGGTCTCGTTCGTTGATTTGCGAACTGTGTAGTTTCCGGCTTCGGTGTACAAAGTTTGCGGTTTATCCGAACTAGTACCAGACTGTCCTGAACTAACAAGACAGTGTCAATTGGAACACCGTCAAGCAACGATAAGGATATCCTAAGTATTCTTTAGCGGAATATAAATTTTTATTTCTTTTTTTTTTTCAATTCAAACTTAATTTTATTTGAAAAAATATTGCGTTAGAGACAAACGTGGATTTATTAAAAAAAAATACTCGTAAAAAAATTGCAATTTTAACATTTATATAAATATTTTTATTCGTCGAAATTCAGAGACTGATCAAAACTTCAAAAACGTTATTAAAACTGCAAAAGATATCTATTAAAAAAACAATTACGAAAAACGAGACGCAATCATTTTTGTTACAATTTGATTCTGAAAATTAATAACAGTTATTGTCGTTGAAATTCAATTCCGTTTTTAAGTGCGTGGCGAAATAGATATTTTAATACATTCCAAAGATTGGACAATTTATAATCGCGACAAATTATAAATCTTTGAATTAATCAAATTTTTTAGTTATTTTGTCTGTCGCAAATGAGTCATCATAAACATTAATTGTTCGTAATACAGAGATTTTATTTGTACACAAAAATACAAATATAAGTTTTTAATAATAGAAATATATAAAGCTATCGCCCCATTCCATACAATAGTGATTATTTTCATTCGGCCAAATCCGCAAACTGTTGAAAGCTTGCAAAATGTCATTAAAACTGCAAAATATATCTATTACCAATGTTTTATATTTCGAACAATCACCCAAATCGAATCATTTCGAAATGCAATCAGTCTGGTTACACTTTGATACTCGAAATCAATAAAAGCATTCATCGTCAAACCCAGAAACTCCATTTTTTTAAATCCCCATTGAAAAGAACAAATCGTCAAAATGAACAATTTGTAATAACTTCATCGTACGCGAAATATCCTTAGATTAATGAATGCACTTAGTAAATATCGCGAAAAGTCAACGGAGCCAACTTTAATCGGACAATTTGAAATAGAGTTCAAGCAAAAAAAAAAAATATGAAAAAAAGTACCACACCAAATATTAATAACGAAACAAAACGTCATATGCTTAATAAATTAAAAAATGTTTTCAAATTTTTCCTGTTTGCTGTGGTAAAAATGATTGGATAAGAATGTGGTGTTTTTGTTCTTAGAGCTCTTTTCTGCGTGTGGGATATAAAAAAAATGATACGTTAACAGCCAAGAAGGCGGCGTCAAAAAAAGGAAAGGAAAGGAAAAAAAAAGGAAGAGAACATAAAGAAAGGAAAAGGGGATAAAAGAAAAGGGCGAAACCGACAAAGAGCTTTTTGACGTAACCTTAAGTCAAGCTCACGCGAATAAAGGTCGCCGCCCAGGGGCAAACTCAGTTACGTTAATATTTTCCCCCTTCGTACTTGGATTATTTCTTCATTCGCGGAGTCGTGCATACTTGAATTCAGAAGCACGTTGAATTGCTTCAGTAGCTTCCACATGCCACTTGTAAAAATAGACTGCTGTCCGAGAGGTTCACAAAGGCTCCAGTTTTGGAACACATTCAGAAACTGGCATTGCCAGGTTTGAGGTAACAGCTTATTCTACAAAGAAATCCGTACACTTACTGAATATTATACTCTCGACGAAAAAGATAATGTATTCAAATAACAAAAAGTCTACGCACGTCTTGAAGTAACTACAGATAAATAATTTTAATATTAATTTTGGTTGAAATTATGAATACAGATTATTTCAATATTTTATAAGAAGTTTCTGATTAATAAAATTATCGAGAATTAAATTTGCAACAACTTCATTAGCAATAAAACAAGTTTGTTTGAAAACATTTTAATAAAGAAGAAATTTTTGTTGGTAACGACATTTTTTTTTTTTTATATTCGAAAGCTCTTTGTATTTCAATCAGTGATAATCTATAATTCAAAATTATAATACTTTTATTAAAGTTGAAGTTAGTAGTAAAACTATGCAAATTCTAACAGAATTTATCAATTCAAACATGAAAAATATTCAGTGCTCTGTGTCATATTAATTCAATGAAGGACAAACACATAAAATATTCAACTGAAATGCCAAAGCATGTACATTTCTGAAACTGCTTATTAAATTCAATTGTATAAGCGTGTTGTATAGATTTGCACTTTTAAATGTTAATAAATCTCCTTCGTGATAGATATCGTTTAAGCGTGCAGCTCTTTGGGATTTAAAAAAACTTGAAAAGTGAGAATAGTAAGTGAGTCGTAAAGTGAGGCGCAAACTCTCTTGCTTGATACATAAGTAAAAGAAAACAATTTTATCGCTGAGCGAAAATCTGAAAAATATGCATCTAAAGCCGTGGTTAAAGCTAGAGATTTAAAACTTTTCCAGTTTTAAAATATATTAGATTATTTCGGTATCGAGAGATCTGAATCATTAATCATACTTAAAAGAAAGAATTTTCCATTAATTATTTATTCAACGAACGTCTTGAATAATTCATATACTTTCGTGTATTTACGAATGTCACGCATAAACTTACATCGTTTAAACAGCGTTACATGACTTCCTCCCCCAGGAGGTGTTACTTTTATTGAGGTTTCTATAAAATTAAAAAAAAAAAAAAAAGATATCATCGCAAGTTGTCTTTGATGATGAAACCAAGCTCACTTCAAAACGGAAAAGCACTCCCTAAGGCCATTTGACATCTGAGAAGATCGAAGCAACGAATATCGAAATCATGGTAAATCGAACTGTCACTTTCCTCGTATATGAGTTGTTTGGTATTTCTTGACAACTTCGAAAACTCATTATACATTTTCGTATAAAATATATTTGTTTGACACACTACGGTTCATCTTTCATTTAAAATTACGTTTACATAAATGTTCTGTTTAAATAACATTTTTATTACTCGTGCATCAATCTTTGATTTGCAAGTCGCTTTTCATCAGAAATTCTTCAATTACTATTTTATAACCTGTTATGTTATGTTGCGATGAAATTTTTATTAAACAATTTTAACGATTAACGATATTGGCGATAAATAAAACATCAAAGAAATGAAATAAATCAGAAGTTGTGCTATGAGAGACAGAGAAAATATAGCGGACACTTTTTAACATGCATAACATTGATGACATGAACTACTCTCGAAATCTGTTTCTGACGTCGATGTAAATTATAATGCCCTTGGGTTACTCTGCTCTCGAGATCCGCGGTTAACCGGCAATCAGCATCGCTATTGAGGTATATTGATCAGCTGGCCATCACGCTCGTCGGTGCCCTTAGCTGCGGGCACTTTAGAGCAACGACTAATATAGATATCGTAATACGTTAATTGCTCGTTACCAGAGTTGATTAACAGAAACCCCTGATACAGCTTTCATAAAATTTCAATACAACTTCAAATAAAATTGTTTTTTCAAAACACCTCAAAACACCTTTCAAACATGTTAACAACATCTAAAAGTAACTTGAAAAAGGACTTTTCTTCCTTCCAGACAAAAAAAAAAATAAAAACGTGTTTAAATTAATATTTCAGTAGTAAATATCACAATTAGTCAGACGATCTTTTGATAAAAAGTGATTTCGACGACAATCGGTGAATTTGAAAAAGTCTGATTTGTCTTCAGCCAAGAAACGTATTACGTCGAGTAAAGTTCATCGCTTTGGAAACTTTTGTCGCACGACAAAAATGTAATGGCTAGGACGAAGGAAGCTCTGATTCGGTGCAGTTCATATTCAAATGAACGTATTGCACAATTGTCTTGCATTTTAGTTTCGAAAATCATTTGTACCACAAAGTCGCACCTGTAAGAAGCGACTACAATTCACCGGCCTGCAAATTAGTCCGCGCCCCGGTTAGCTGAAACTTTGCACAATCTACGGGAATTCTCGTGGAATTTTAATCTCGTCCTTGGGATACGAGGAGATTTATAAAACGCCTGAATATACTCTTCCGCGATGTGTCGGATGTGGGCGCAGCGCGGGGTCACGTCGTCCTTTTTACATGGCCGCAGATTATGATTTACCAAGTACTTTTTTTCTAACTCAATTGACATACTTTGTGGACGTGTAAAAGAACTACATTTTCAAAAAATAATTTACTTCGTTCGTACGTTTATATTTAATGTAAATTTGAACAAATTGACAACGATTTTATATTTAATATATATTGTGTATATTTAATATACGTTACAAAATATCTTATTAAAATGAATTCGAAAGCTTTAAAATCATTAACATTAATGGTATTTAAAGGGAAGTTGTTGAAATATAAATAGTCAAAACTTGTAAATGGGATTTTTTACAACAAAGAAAGATATTTTAATAATTGCCAAATGATTATAAAAGAAACATTATTCTTGTAAGCGCACTTTACTATCTAACGAACTAAAAGCATGTGTGATTTAAATTTCTAAAGTCACTTTAAAAATGCTTGTAATCATGTTTCCCCGAGAAAACGTTTTTCTTTAATAATTTTTTCATACGAATTCTGACGTTCATAAACCAGAGCGTTAAAATAACGTGAAAACTTTGAAATCGTTATTAAGCAACTTATATCAAATTAATCATATTGAATTTGAATATCAAAAAAATATAAGTATTTGAATATATGTCTCATATAGTATTAATGAAAGTCGCGAAAACTTGAAGAGAATGCTTTTAAATTAAATAACATTTAACAAAAATAAAACAGTTAGATAAAATCTGGTTAATATTATATAAGATTCTAAATTAAATTAACAGGTGAAATTGAAGTAAGAAAAATTACACGGTAATCAAGTTCCAGCCGTTATTACATATATATGGAATTTATAGTTATGTAAATTAAACAGGACGGAATATGTACATAACTGCAATTCTGTTACTGTTGCATCTCTTTTATGTACTGCCGACAGAGTCGACTCCAAGTCAACAAAATGATATGTTGTTAATACAGAATGTTATGTTGATCTAACATAGATGTTGACACAAAGTTTACAGTTATCACAATATTTTTATTTCAAGCCCAGGACCGAATTTACTGCAAATCCGAGACTGAAATTCAATTTCCACTAATGTTAATTAAATAGCAATGCAAAACATCTGCCAAATATGACCAAATTTGTGCAACATTCATGAACAAATATCTATTCAATTTTACCATAAACGTTGAAATATTCATTATAATTATGCATTGTAATTTAACTTCATAAATTTCTCTAGTTTTAATTGATGAATTAAAATTTTTTTTTCCATGCTCCTAAAACTGATCCTTTGATATTATTCTGAAAAAGAATTCTAAAAATTCCCTTTTATTTAAAAGAATCTTTTTGAGGGTTTAATGATTTCAATCAGTCACAATATTTCTGCCAGATTACGGCCATATTTTTGCAAGGTGGTGTTATATAGATACTTTGCTGCTCCGAGTGGTAGTACTTTAAGGCGAAGCACACCACAGGGCTTTCGAGATGAATTTAAAATTAGCTTGGTGTATAGCCTTATGCTACGGTTCGACCTCTCAACATTGTTTAACTTTCCACTTGAATTAGTTGCCATATATACTACAGCTTACATATTATTCTCTACAATCTGCTTGCATTCGACGTTTACATTTCAACCCTGCGGTTTCTGGCATATTTAAACCTTTTAGTTATTACCTATAGTTCCAATATTGTCGTCGTTCTTTGTGAGGCACATCACTATTCATTTTCCCAACGCATAATTATTTGGCGCCTAACCCTGTTACGTGCAAGCAGGTCCCATGTGAGCATGAATAATTTCAAAGAAGACCTGTAAAATGGCGTGACTTCAAACGAAGAAAAAATTGAAAATCGTTAAAAAAAATTTTCGAAACATCACAAATCATTTGTTTCACTATATTTTTTTTTTTTCTCTAAATTAGAAAATGAGTTTTTCTTCAAGCGCTTAATAAATCGTCTCGATATAGTTCCACCGAACTAATCCAAAAAATTGGCGTGCAAATGACCTCTTGAAAAACTTGTCGACAGAAATCCATATCTAAGTTCGTTAAGAACGGCTGCTTCTGCAGAAGCACGTGATCGCCTTACGTAATCGTCAAAACGACATTGCATTTGTCTTCCGCGCCCTTCTCCCACCACGACTGATAAAAGGGTGGACCGAAAGACGTCGCAATCCCACACTTGACACGACACGTTGCTGCGATTGAGGTTCCATTCTTTCATTTTTTTTTTTTCTTTTTTCTTTTTTTCGACAAGAGGAATCGACTTCACAACCGAGTCGATGTTCATCCCGGCAATAAGGCACTCGAGACGTCAGTCTACGCTGCTTCCAGACACATTGCTGTGACCTTACCTCTGAGTTCCAAATCCCTTTCCTCCCCCACGCCCAAGCACCGCTGCTTATGGAGCCGCTTCTCACTCTCAAACTCGGAGGATGTTTTGCATTTTAAGAAGGTGTCGGGATCCCTCCTTCCTTCGTCGCGGGAGGCTGAAAACGTCGGACAAAAAAGAACGAACGAACGAAGGAAGGAGCAGAAAGACGCCACCTCTTAAAATCTGCTATAATTCACGAGCCACGGTAACTAGTCTGATAGGCCACGAAATGAAGGACTTCCCCCAGCGCGCAGCCCAAATTAAACTTTTCAAAAAGACTTTATTATTGATAAGTCCTCATTGTTGATCGAACTCAACTCCATGTCGTAGTGGAGTCGCCTTTGTTAGACAGTGCGTTTAAAGGGAGAATTTTAAATTATCCATTAAAGAATTTGAGGTATTATATTCGGTGCTTCACGGAATGATACTTTAACCAGCAACGATTGTTATTAAATCTGTTTAAACTAATGTACTAATCGCGATAAAATGCTCCGTTATACTGTCCATTGTTTGGGAACAATAAAAAAAAAATTCATCAGGAATTAAGAATGATACTGGAACAAAGAGTTAAGTACCAACATAAAATGTATAATCTCCAGTTTTGCACTTTGTGTTGATAATTCGAGGGATTGGTTATCTTAATAATAATAATAAATCGAGCTTCAAACAGAAGATTAAAGTAATCCTTTGCCAACATAATGCTTCAGTTTTGGTGTGGGTGGTTTAAAGATAATACAAGCTTAAATTTAAAGCTTTCATCTTCGAAAAAAGAAAGCTTACTTAATGAACGGTAACATTAACGTGAAACAATTTTTATTCTGTTTTAATTTAATGTCTGTTGTGAATTAATATCATAAGTATCAAATTATCAATTTCATTTAAAAATTCAGTTCTTCAGAAAATCTTTCGAGAAAGGTTTTTGACGCCTCTTTTTTTTGTTGAAAAAAACAATGATATCTGAAGAGGGGAAAATATTATAGGAAACAAAGAATAAATCAGTTTGAGTGTAATGCTCGAGTGGTCTCTGAATCGCATCGGTGAGATTGTTGTGAAATTTATGGACCCAAACGAAGGGCTATCGATTCCTTGTAGGCCCATCATGTATTGCTAGTAATTGGAACATTTATGAGCCAATCAATCACTTCTCGGTTGCAGTCCCTCCGATGCTCTCGGTGCCGCATCAATTGGTCGGTGTGCCTTTAGGATTCCCGGTCACGCTGGAGTGCCATACAGAAGCTTTCCCGACCTCCTTAAATTACTGGACCAGAGAAGACGGCCTCATGATTCATGAGAGTAAGAAGTACAAAGTGACCTCAACGCCTGGAAAACACTCTTACATCACTAATATGACACTTACCATACACGACGTTCAGGTTTGTATTTCGTTTTGACGAACTATTTTTGTTAACATTTTAATTTATAACGATCGGCCATAAAAAGAGAACGAAGTAAATGGAAGAAATTTTTTATCGCTTGTAATTTATAACAATTGTAAATGAAAAAGTATGTTTCTGGCCAACAACAATTACTTTATTAACAGATAATTCATCTTTGCTATCGGACGTTGAAATTCTTCGCATTTCAATATCATACGGTGATCATATTATTTACGTTTATTACCAGTCTCAATTCCCGTTTTTCACTGACAATTATTGGACGCCGAAAAATAATAGTGCAAGTTCGTAACTCTGTGTTTTATTTCAACCTATTTACGACGGGCTGAAATATCGACAATTTGTTGCAGATAGATACCATTGTACACGTTATTTTTACGTGTGTATTAGTGGCTTACATTATTCTCTTTTCTGTTCCAGAAATCGGATTACGGTACCTACAAATGCGTTGCAAAAAATCCACGCGGCGAGACCGACAGCACCATTCGTTTGTACGGTAAGTGCCTTATTGTTTATACTTGATATTACAATTCCTCTTACCGAATAATTTATAACTTATTCCAACCGCCCATTCCCAACGCAAAATCAATTTTCTTTTTAAATGAAAATAAATCACGTTATCATGACAATTGTTTTATAAATGTAAAGTACGGTTCGTCAAATAAAATCGAAAGCAAAAATACCTTTGTCATCGAAATGGGTTATCAGAAATTTAATCGATACTTTCGAATTCGTACGATTTTACTGGCGTTCTTAATCTCTGAAAAAAAGTCACCGTGGCTTTGATTATTCTTACACTTTTTCTTGCGTTATTAGTTTATGTCAATTATACAGCTAATACTGTGTTAAATTTTATCTGTCGGTATAATATTGTAAACTTTAAAACGATTATGTATTTTTCAGAATATTAAACCGAAATTATTGTACGTGTAACTCTAAACGAAATTTCCCTCTCATTTTGTAGTTCGTAATAAGCGATATCAAAGTTACATAAATTAGTCTGCATAGTTATAACGGAGAAACTAAAAACGGTAAGCAATTTTAGTAACTGCAATAATTTAAATGTTTCGCCGTTGCGTTCTAATACGTTCGAGCATTGTAATAAAATAAAAATAATAGCGAACAATGCTTCGCTCATTAAATTCCAAATATGTATTGCAATATATTTGATCATTATCTTATGTGTTTAGATCATTAAACGGAATGAAGCATAAAGGCAATAATAATTTTACGAAACACAAATAATGAAAGTCAATAACATATTTTTCGAAGACATAAAAAAACCGATTAGTTATTTCCTATTGTATTTTGCAGTTCGACTTTATTGCATCGACATTACTTTTCGATCGACGGCATCGTAAACGCAGCCACTGCGAATTTACGACGTGTACGGCCACCCGACGTCGCATAGGAAAGTCCATGTAATTGCAAAAGATTCGACTATAAGTACAACACCGTCGTATTATTCTGTTAACTCATTAAGTGGCAAGCTCTTAAATAAACGTCATTTATTTAAGCAGATACTTTGCTCCGTGTTAATTCCATATTCAGCATAATTACATGAGCTTCAAGAATTTAACATTACAACTTTACCGCATTACCACGTTATCATTGTTGACATCGGTTTTAATTAAAGTAACATAATAAATTGATTCCCGAACTTTTCATATTTAAACAACCGGTTTATATTGGAATTTTCATAAATATCATAAATTCTTCTTCAAAACTTTTCGCATTAAAAACTGTTAACTGCTGATTATGTTACACTCGAAGAAATTATAATAAAAAGTAAACTTTCACGAAACGTATAATAAAATTTTGATAAGTAAGTTTGTAATTGATTAATTTAAAGAACACCGTTTTTAATTAGTTTAGTAAAATTACTACGTGTTTAATGATAATTCCTTGATTGATGTTTCTTCACTTCGTTACAAGAAAGTGCTTGACACGATTCTCATAAGAGCACAGAAAGCTATAGTTTAAAGATATGCAAGTGACATTTGGGAGGGAAAGAGGGAAGGGGGGTTGCGAATGACGTTCGGGGTCAGAATGTGCATCATGCATTCACACGTATTATGCTGAGATAGTAGATAGAATCCGCGACCTCTTCATTAGCATGCATCGGTTTTTCACATTAGCACCATTCAAATGAAGCGATCATTTAGCATAAAAGGCTTACCGCAAAAAGGTCGGTCCCCCCTCGCTCCTCTCTAGCCATCTGTCGTCGTTTCAACTCTTAATCTGTTATCATTCGATCCTTTCTGTGCGTGTGCAATGTTATTTCAAACAGAGAATTCTTTTTTTTTTTTTTCATTTTAATGGCATATGATTTTCATGACATTAAAAAAAATTGCAACAGTAATTTCGCGTTTGGATTTGTTTTAAAATTTCAAAGCGTCAATCTTATGAGAAGCAGAGATTAAATTGCATCATATTTTTCGAATAGGCAGACGTATAAAGATACCTTTACTCTGAACGAATGTATTAATCCTTTGATTACTCACTCATGTGGTAAATTTTCTACGGATTAATATGGCGATACTTTGTGTGTCTGTATGGGACAAATCAGATAATTTAAATTCGTACGGTTTAAGAGGAAAACTTTAAAGCACTTCAAAGCGTCTGATGCAATTTTCTTAAATCAATTGATACTGTAACATAATAAGTTTTAAGTTCTGTTGCGTGTATGGAAAAATTAATACAAGAAAGTTTGAAAATTATTGTTGCATTAACTGAACATTAATTAGCTAAAAATTCATAGTAACAAAATAATAATAACACTCGCGGTTTATCTATTAAAAAGTTTTTAATTGTTGTATGTAATATATTAAAACTGTATGAGAATAAGTTCGAACCCGTTCATTTGCTCAAATTTCGACGCTCCTATTGCTACATGCGTTACTGTAAACTTCCCTCGGCAAATACTGCTCATCGACTTACTAATTGTTAGGGCATTCATTGCTGCCGCACAAACAGTGACCATCGTTGATTATTTGTTTAATCATGAATGCATTACTTGGCCTCAAGCAGTAACGAACGCTGCTGAATGAAAGAAAACTTTCCAACTTTTTTTCCTTCTTTGTCAGTGTTCCACTTAAACTTTCGTCAAAATATTTCAATGAAACAATATCAAAAAACAAATGACAAATAAAGGAATTAAAATTTGAATCGAAAACAATTAAAAATAGTTAAAGTATTTTTTTAGTTTAAATCAGAATATTCAGATGTATTTTAAAAATCGTTGACTTCTGATATGCAAATACGAACGACAGAACAAATAAGGGAAAAAATCGTAGGTCTCAAACAGCTCTCGAACAAAAAATTGCTCGAGTACCTAAGCAGGGCGAAAGCGGGCCAAAGAAGACTGCTACTAAAATTAAGTGGTAGTAGTCAGAGATATGTCAGACGAGTTTTATTAAGCGACATAAAAAAGAGATTTGTAGTCCTGCTTAGGAGAATCTGGAAGGGAGAGAAAAGGGAAGAGGAGTTCCTAAGCGAAACGTGATGGGAGAGTGAGAGGGTACTCGTGGAGATATGAATTCATTATTAAGAACCATCCAAAGTCCAAAATGCCTCTGCTGTTTCACATAACCACTTTTACGCTTTCACTTCCTTGTTTTGTCACTGATTTTAAAGCACTTTTTAAAGTTGGCGTTCTTTCTTGCTTTTGGTATTCAAATTATTTTTCTTTTTTTTTTTTTTTTAATTTCTTATCGTTGGAAATATTTACCAGAAATTCTCTTTACTAAATATTTCATGATTTGTTCTAACTTTTCAAATAGGATATAGTATTTAAAAAATATTATTTCTTCGAAGTACAACCTACTCATCTTTGAAATTAAAAATTTCAAAATTGCATGAACTTTGAATGTTATTTATCAATTGTTCTCTTGCAAAGTAATTTAGTTGGACAAAAAATGCAATAGACATGAGGATGCTTCTCGAGCCCTCAGCGATCTCTTTGTTCGATAGTGGTAAATTAAAAAGTTAGTGTCAACTTTTCTCATAAAAAGTGAATTAAATCGTTGCGAGATGAACGAAGAGTACGAGAAATCGATAATTGAATTGTTCGTGTTCTTCAGTAGTTCTTGTCACGTTGTGGAAAATATCAATTAACTTGGATCTGTTAATTGACATAACTTATGGTTTTATTATCAGCAAATGAATTACGATTAATTTGTCGTAACGTGAGCAAACAAAAAAATATCAAAGTTATTACGATATTAGCCAAAACATTGTTATATGTTAAAAGTACCTGTGTACCTTTTGTTCTAAAAATTTGTTGCGTGTACATTTTTGGCCATTTACATATAAATTTTGATTATTAATTACGTTATTAATTGGAGAACGTTTGATATGCATTAATTAACTGTATACAATCGCCGACACAAATGAGTGTAATTAATTGCAACCAATTAAATCAACAAATAAGTCATAACACAGAAAGTAAACATTGTGAATATTACATTGTAAAAATTATTGTACATATTTTCTGTTTCATAAATTTCTACGACTCTATAAAGCTCGAGAAACTTCTTTCCGAAATTATCCAAATATTGCAAATAATTAATACATTAATGCATGAATTAAATAAATCATCACTGTCTGAGAAATATCATTTCTAGAATGCGAGAAGCAGGATTGCTTCTTTTTATGTTTTTAATTAAATGAATTATGACTGTTGCAGAGATTTTGCTTCGAGGAAACGAAAAGTAGGAATGAAATTTCCTTTAATATTCGTGTGATGTTTCCATTAAAGCAAAGCGTCGGTTCGACTAGGAAGCTATTTATAATTTTTAGATTGGCATTTTTCTCATCGACGTAAGAATAATTTTTTTCAACGAAAATAATGAAGCGGTATAAAAAAAAAAAAAAGAATTTATTAGCACCACTTTTAATTCTTGAAACATTATCAAAATTCAATTACAAACGATTCCTTATTCATGTTGTACCTGTTTTTAAATATCAAAAAATAATTTGACGTTTACAGTAATAACATTTTATAAATGGAATTCTTGTAAACTTGAGGTTACCGAATAATATTACTTTACTCCTTATTTGATCTCCCATTTATTAAAAACAGAAAATAAAAGATAAAAAAGTAGTGTATTTTAATTTTAATGCATTACAATTATTTATCACGAAATCTTTTGCTGATGAAAAATACATTGTAACTTTCCAAAAGTACGTTAAATGTTAATGAATACTTTTACCGGTGTTTAGTCTAAAATATTGAGCAGAGGAATATGTATAAAAGTAAAAGTTTTTGGTTGCATTTTAGTGTGTATTAAGATCATTAATTCCCGCGGGTAGCAAAATTCCAAGTTCAATCATAACTTCGAAGTTGCAAATATCGTAATCCGCTTTGGAGAATGAAAGGCTGAACGTTGGGTAACGCGTCGGTGAATATTTCAGCGTGTGATGATTTCAAAGACGGCAAGGTGATCGTGACACTTGGTACGCCGTGCGCGAGAAAGCGGCGTCGCCTGCGATCAAACTTTTGACCACGTACCGTCCGTTTTAATTATGAACTGATGAGAGTTGCTCCGATACTCGGCAGGCATAATGAAGGCTCTTTGGTGATAACATGCCGCAATTTCGTGTCTCACCTTGCTTCCCCTTTGGCCGTAAAAATTCTATATAACCAGCCAGCCAAACGAACCCCCACGCCTAAGGACAGTTGCAAAGTTCATCGCGCCTCGAGGTCCATTGCGAAGTTTCACCTCGCGGCAGGTCAGCCGACTGAAATCCAATAAATTATTTGTGTTCACTGCGGCGAAAGTGCAGGCATTTACGCCGTAACATTCAACTTTTCACTCATAATTTGCATCCGGAAACAGATTTTCGTGCTTCCGCCGGCAATTCGTATTTCTAACGCATCTGCTATTTTATAACTTTTAAATTAACTTCGGAAAAGGGAGTTGTTGCTCCTTTTCCACAGCGCAACAGTGCCGTGGATTTGTAATTGCGTGAAATCGCGCCATTTTATGAGCGTGATCATAAGTTAAAGCGCGTCAAATTAATTTCTCCTCGCTGCGTTATTTCAAATGATTTATCGCGCTAATTGTAAGCAAATGTGATTAATGCTAATTATTGCGTCGTGCTTTTTTAACTTACCAATAATTATCCGCGCTCAATAAGAAGTATGATCTTCTTTTTTTTTTTTTTGCCTTTCATTTCCGAACGTCATTTTTGCTTCTTTTATCCCTTTACTTGACAAGCAGGTCTTGTTCCACGTCAATGGCGAAAAAAATGGGTTAAGAGCGTTGACAAACTGTTATTTGAATTTCTTACAAAATTATTCTGACTAAATTGCGTTGACATTAATTACAAATTATCGTCATCATTCATCTCCAGTGAAGTCATTGGCTTTAACGAATATAGAATCCATACATTAACAAGTTCTTGTTAACATAATGTTTCACGTTACATCTCCAAAGGAACATTGTAAACATGATAGCGGCGTTGTGCTAATGAATGATGCTCGTTATTGCCTATACTCGGAACCGTAACCATCAGTCGCGATATTGCACTCCAAACATTTCCATTAATCAATATCAGAGATCATGTAGACAAAGACGCGTGTTATTAGCTAAATTAAAAACGTCTCCAACGGTGACATTACTACTATTCCGCCGTGGTAAACCATCGTAAGTGAGCGACTTTTTTTTCAACGCGAATGAATAACACGAACAGACCACTATCACCACTTAATAAAAATGAAGAAACCTGAGATTGTATCATCTGCTATACGGACGTCATTACTACCTTTTTTTTTTCAATAATTTTAATTATTGCTTTACAAAAAACGAAATTACTCATTAAATTAAATTATTAATGAAATTGAACGAGTAAACTAAATCATTTAATTTACAGCGAATAAATACAATACAAATCAAATGTACTTAATTGTCTGACTGAATTATCTTATCGTAGACGGAGATTCGAAGTTCATGAATGTATAAATTTGACAGGATGAAGTCTAGACAGTTCAATACACGTCAGGACTAAACAAACATAATTAATAGACTCCTAATTGTACCTAATCGCGTTTTAACGTGTACAATACCCATTGTACGAAACTCCTTAATTTTCATCCTAAATTCTATCCAAGTATAATTATAATCATATTCATCAGCGGAAAGAGGTGCGGCGAATTTGCATTCAAGACGAATTTTGCGAAATAATACCGCTCGTGAGAGAGGAAGAGGACCGTGGCAAAAGAAGTATTCAAATAAAAGGGCCGTGAAATCGTGCGACATAATCACCACAAATCCTCGGTTTCCTTCTTCGTTTTTTTTTTTCTTTTTTTCTTTTCTTTAGTCTCATCAAATGCTCAAGGTAAACGACAGACGCCACAGAGGGTGAGTTTTATACGAGTGTCGCATTAAATTAAGAGGCAGTTCGAGACGAGCCATCGGCCGTCAGTAAGAAAGTATATATCCACCACTATCCGCTTGAGGAACGACTTTTGGAATCGACTTTTCTGGCGAAGCGAAGAAGTTTGGCAATTTCCTGGGGCTAATCTGGTGGTCGGTCAGCATTGAGATGCTGCCGGGGTTACTAAGGCGGGTGGCGCGATGGTCGGTAAAGAGGTTAGGGAATGGAGGGGCTGGCCCATGAAATCAAAACGAAGGGAAGAGAGAGAGAGAGAGCAGAGGGTTGCTGGAGTATGAGAGAGCCCAACGAGTGGTCCCATGAATTATACAAGCGAACCACCGCTATCGGAAAGAATAAGTGGAAGAACAGAAAAAGAAGAGTAGAGGAAGCGATGTAACTTTGCCGGAGCTCGGAAAGA
The DNA here is from genome assembly GCA_022817065.1 of Probaryconus sp. ZL-2020. Classification (NCBI taxonomy): domain Eukaryota; kingdom Metazoa; phylum Arthropoda; class Insecta; order Hymenoptera; family Scelionidae; genus Probaryconus; species Probaryconus sp. ZL-2020. The sequence continues at coordinate 20,826 of JABFQA010000330.1, forward strand.
GAGACCAGAATGCATGCCAAGAGATCGTCCCTGTGTTTGTCAGTGACGAACAAACAGGGACACCTATCGGACACTCGAGTTCGTGAATATGTGCCCGGCATGACCAAAACACTTATTGCCGGCTCAAAAAATGATTTATGGGAAAGAGCACGTCAGCAGACAGACATTTTCCTACGATTTTCCTGACATTTTCCTGACTCGACCTACGAATTACGATGCTTTTCGACGGGATCAAGATCTTACTGTCAAAATAATCTCTGTTTGCATCTGCTTTCATTATTCACTACATAACTCGCGACGAGCAAAGAACAAATATTTGTACTTCGCGCGGTTAGCTTTCTTTTTTCTTTTTTTTTTTTTTTTTCTTTCTTTCTTCCCCTTCGTGATCTTAGCAACACCCGAGACTCGATTCAACTGACACTCGCGATGAGCTCCCACATTCTCATCACACTCGGTGCTTAATACTTTGAAAATCACTTCATCCCACCTTGTCGGCGCAGTCAATAAAAGAAATCTTCATTTATCGTATTTCATTTCACGGAATTGAAACGAACGAAATTTACGGTATTATCGAGCGAACTGATATGGAAAAGCTGGCGCATTAACTTTTCATATGAAATTTCCAATCTCTGATATAAACAGAAGAAGATATTTGAATGTCATGAATTTATGTGAAATAAAATTCTCGTTGGTAAATCTTTCCTGTCAATGCTGTTTTTTTGTGGCGCAACAATGAGCGATTCCTCTCGATATTTTTGTCGGTGTCACAATTCTTTTTTTTTTTTTTTTTTCTCACAAGT
>JABFQA010000331.1:0-21604 GCA_022817065.1 Probaryconus sp. ZL-2020
TTAATTTTTTTTTTTTTTTTTTTTACAAGTTTCGTGAACGTTGTGATAATATCTGTTTCGATGGTTTCGTAAATTTCTTATTCAATCTATTAGGCACAATTAAAATTCTTTGAAAAAGAAAAAAAAATTAGTTTCAGTTGATTAAACCGAACGACTTATATCCGAGTGAATTATTTTGTTGATTTCAAACTATACGTTCATTACTTGTTTTGATGGAACTCGTCACTTCTTTCAATGCCTTTGAATCAATTGATGTTTAAGTTTGAACTTTTGAAACAAACATTTTATCGCGTAGATACTGTCACCTTAACAATGTAATCGATAACATAAATATTTCACAGAGAAAAGAATACGTAATATATAAGCAAAGTCGTTTTAATTGTCAGAGCAAATCAACGGTCGTTAGCTTTCGTATAATTATTCACCAAAACGACTAGGCGTATATTACGTTCGTTTCTTCTGGTTACTTTCACTTATTTTTCATCATGATTTTTAAAATGAAATACATTTACAATACAAGTTTGTAATCTTATCGCTCTAACAAAATTTGTAAAAATTCTGAGAAAAAAAAAAAAGATTATTAAACAAATTGGTTTTTAATTTATTTTTATTATTTCTTATGGATATATCTGTTTTAAATTTAAACTCATTAAAGTGTTATGAAGAATATTTCAAATTTATGTTTGATTGCTTAAAATTAATAATATAAACATTGTTTTCGATTACATTTTTTTTCGATCTGTTTTTAATCCAGGAGATTAAATCGAATTTGATCGGACAAAAAATTATGAATTATTTATTCAGTAAAAAGAAGGGTTTTTTCATTCACTTTGAAATTTCTATTGTGATCTCATTTGCAGCACACCCTTAATTGCAAAAAAAAAAATTGTTCAATCATAGATACTTTTACAAGTGATCTAATTATAAATACTTATAAATAAAGGCAAGACGCATGATAGAGAAAAGTGTGATGTTGCATCACATTTGTATGGTGATTAGGATCAACCACTGCATTTTTCAAATTTCCATTGCATCATTCACATCATGCAAATTAATTGCATTCATAATTTTTCATTGACATCGGATGAAACCTGAGGCATTAAAGTTGAATATTAAAAAGCATATTAAAATCGACTATAGCGTTATAACATTGTTTTATATAAATTGTTTCGAGACCATAAAATCATTAGTTTACATTTTTTTTTAACACAGATTCTTCTTCGAAACATTATAAACGTTACATTATTCTGTTTCTTCCCCTTCTACTGAGAAATGGGCGTTGCACAATACGTCCTCTTTCATTGGATCAAATCCTGGCTTTCTCAATGGGGACTTCTGTTTGAAAGCAGAAATAAGAGATTATTGGACCTAATAAAACTCTTCATGAAAACACTTCCGATGTCTTTGTTCATTGATAATTCAATTTCATAATTTTTAATGTATAACAACAACTCAATTATATTAAATATAAATTTACGATAAAAAAGCATCATTATAAATAATCATAAAATAATTGGATTTAAATTTAGATGTTTTGAAAATGGTCTTCTCGAAAACATTGTTTTAATAAAATTTAATTACACGAATTAAATTCAAATTATTTGATAAATGTTATCGTTTCGGTGCAAGTGTGACTAATAATTTGACGAACATTTGATCGGGCTTGAAAATAATTTTGCACGGACGTGGTATTATCTCATCTTAACGAAATTGAATTTAATAACTCATTTGCGTTTGATCGGAAATTGCATTACACATTAATTTGCAATGTTTTTATAATTGTTATAACGATGATGATTAAAGTTTATAAAAAATGATGAAGAACATATAAACACTTTTATATTTTATTGAAAATGTTTGTTGTATTATCAAGAAAAAATGGCAGCCACTAAGATTTGACCCCGATTCGTCTTATCGTGTATTGTCAGTTCTGCCGTTTGACGAGTTATATCATTTGCTGTTTAATCGATATATAACAATTTTAATATTTTACAATTTGTTTGCAAAAAATTTAATCTGATAATCAATGCATTTTTTTTTTTTTGCAAAAATATATCGGCTAACAATTCTCAACTAAAGAAAATGTTAAAACAAATGTGAGGTTTTAATTAACAAAGTCGTTGTTGTTTAAATTTAAATCGGTGGAATGAAATTTCAAATAAATTGTAATTTCACACGAAATGAAGACTTTACGAAAAGCTTATTTGAAGTCAAAACACAAATTCCTTTGTTCTTGAATATTCAAGTCAATATTTTAATAAGACTTTGTTGGCCTTTGTAATGTAGACAAACAAGGCCGTAATAAAAATTGTCGGAAAAATAATTTTAAGACGGTTTTGGATTTTACCGAAATATTTCAATTCAATGTTTCATAACTGTTATAAATAAAATATAAAGTGACGTAGATAGTGCATTGTATGAAATCATGTTGAGTCAACGAACGGAAGATGAGTGTTGTTAGGACGCCATTTATGCGATTCAAGTGGCAGAATTGGATGCGTAATATATTCTGAATTGATGAAGGACGAAAACTTTTATATCTCACTTGGCGATCGTGCCATCAGATCAATAGACAATCCGACAAAGAAAAAAGCCACGTTTAAAAAGTCCCGAAAATCACATTTCTTTAAAACAAATTGAATTTGAATTTTAGGATTAAATGCTCAAATCTTAATCCCAAGAAAATAGTACATCTAATAGAAATTGTTTATTTTTGAAGACAGGATTCGTCAGGATCTTCATATGATGAAAATTAGGTTTCATGAAAACGTTTTAGGAACAGTTACAAATGGTATTTTTTTTTTTTTAGATGATCATCATTTATTGTGATACTTTTCCGGAAGTTGAGTCTTTGAACTTTGTTCATGTTTTATATTTCAATAAACGAAGTTGGCAACATGCTCTGTGATATTACAATGCACGTGCCAATGCAAAACACGCTATCGTCCTCAAATGCAACTGCGTATAAGATAAACTAGCCATTTTTCTTCTATTTAATGTAACAGTTCGATTATCTAGTAATCGAACTGTTTGTGTCATCTTCATTACCATTCATTTAATTTGCAAACTTACAAAAGAAAAATTGTCTACATTATCGTACAATTTCCATTTTCATTATTCGACAACTTTCTTTGTCTGATTCAACACCATCAATCGCAAGTAAAAATTCAATGCTATCAAATATTGAAAAGACTCCAAAAATGTATGTTTATAATCAAAGTAATATTCTTAATATAAACAGATTATAAGCATCATCAAAATTCAAAATCTTGTTATTCCGAAAAAAAAAAAGTATTCTTCGTAATAGATCTTTCCAAAGCGAAAGGATCTGGAACGTAAAATTAGTACGGTTTACTTCGTGCTAATTATAACTAATCATTACGTCATCTTTACATCTTTTTGTGACGATGTTTCTGACAACAGTGGCGCCTCGTGGTTTCAACTATGCGAAAAGTGCATTAAAATAGTTTTATTGCAATTACTGTCATGATTTTTTTAGGAAATCAATTTTTAAACATGAATCGTTGTACAGAAGTTACAAATTTATATATGTATATGTTGGGAATTGCTATTTTAAATATAATAACACGTGTATTCGTGGTAATGCAACATTACATTCTATCCAACTTCGCACATTTTATTATGTACCAATATTTTTCTGAATCATATCTTCGTATAAACTTTGGTCAATGATTTCTTTTGCGACAAAGGGATTATAAATAATTGCACTTTGTTCAGTAATCATTTCAATAATGAAAAATGTCATTTCAAAAGTAAGTTCTGACACTTTAATTCCTTTTGTTTCATTATAAAATTAATTTCATTGTATTGACGTCGATAATTCTTAACTTTAAATATTTGAGAAAAATCCCCTTCTACACAAATTTTTGAAATGAAAATGTTTGAACTGTCTTTAAACCAGTAACTAATGAATATACGATTTTATGATACATCTATAAATACCAAAAATATGTAGCTATATATAAATCCATAACATACGTTTTATGAAAATTTCACGTAATTGTTTCGTTTTACAAAAACGGTTCTCAAAACTTTTCGAAGAAATGTTTTTTATGCCACATATAAAGTAAAAAATCTTTTTTTCTAAACTTAAAAAATCTTTCATGAATAAAATATAATCTCAAAAAAACACGATTAAAAAAGCAGAAAACATCGATTCAACCGTAATATTTGCACATTAAATCGTTTATAATATGAATGAAAAAAAATTCATATATGTTTATCGATTTACAAATAAACAAAGAAATGCAAAAAACATTGAACAAAAAGTTGCAGAAAAAGTTGCTATACGAAAATATACATATGAATTCCGGTTATGCTAATGAGCCAACATTACACGCAAAAGAGTCGATGGAATCTGTATTTAACCCAATAAAATCCAGTTGGTCCTTTCTGCAAAGGATATATTTTCAAATCCTTACTTTCCAAAATTTCAAAATTTCTCCAAAACAGATGTTCAATATTTTGTCAAAAAGATATTGCAATTTTTAGCGAAAGGATTTTTTTTCTGATATCCATTTTCTGACAGAAAGATTCTTGATTTCAATTTTTCGGAATATTAAAGAGTAAAACTGAGTGTATTTCAATTAGAGCGAACGTTTATGATAATGAATGTGATAATATGAGATCATTTCCGTTTATGAATCTATGTTTAATCATTCGAGTAACAATTAAAAGAAAATGTTTTATGAAATTTGTTTAAAACAAATTGTTATACAATGGTACGAAGGATAATGACGATGAATCTATTTCCATAGCTCTTATTTCATGAAATGTTTTTTGTAAAAGTTTTAAAAATCACAGCTGATCGAATGTTGATGAAATCACAATTTGATGCAAAAAATGCTTGATGTAGACATGTTCAATTCCAGTGTTCAGCAAATACAATAATTATTCCTTATCTGAAATATTTATATATAAACACTGCGGCCTTTCATTTTACGTCTTTGAGAAGACACACATTGTAATAAATCTTGATTAAAATTTCTTGTATTGGATCTTATTTGAATATTTTCTTTGCAAAAATGCAACTATTACATTAAAAAAAAAAAAAAATACTAAAATCTATAAAAATTAATATATAATAATACCCATTATCATTATTTAAAAAATTAATCGAGAGGAATAACTTTTATAGACCACATGATAAATTTCATTACCATTTTAAGAAAGGTCAGCACCAACTGAACTCTTTTATCGGCAAATCGGATCAAGGATGCAACAAATAAACACGATGTAAATTTTAATTTCGTGTATTGCATAAGATTTATTTAGGAAAAATACATAATTTAATAAATCGATAATAAGAATATTATTTTAATGAGTTATTAATAAAAACAAAGAATCATTATTAAGTGATAAACATTTAATCAATTATACAAAGAATTGGCAGATGTTTAATGACCGTATAATACAATGTAGCATGGTAATTAATTATTTTATTGTATTATTATAAGATTTATTTTTGTCTTTCAGCGAGCGCAGGTACGCTGAAAATGCTTCTGAGTTTTGCAGTCGGTGGTCTTTTGGGCGATGTCTTTTTACACCTTTTACCTCAGGCTTGGGCCAATAACATTGCTGTAACAACAGGTGCGTTATTAAAAAACAAAAATTATGAAAACCTAAAAAAAAAAATCTTCAAATTATCTAAAATGATAATATCTTTTCAGAAAATGGACACCAGTCTTTAACGTGTGGCCTATGGGTTCTGAGTGGTTTCTTAGTATTTATAATAGCTGAAAAAATTTTCAGCGGCGATAGTTCGCTAGAAGAAACAGAAACAGAAATAACTCATCTTCAGGACAATAAATTAGAAAACAACAATTTGGCGGATGAAAAACATTTGGAAAACAATAACTGCATCTCTTCGAAAGACACGAGCAACGGTCACGTGATTTCCAAAGCTCACGAGGTCATGAATGGGTATATAATCGAACGAACAAATGGTCTTGTTTACGCTCCTCAGAATGGGGAACTGAAATTCGATGCACTAACTCGAGTTAACGGGCTCAAGAAGAAAAATGATTTTACAAAAAATGGATACCACAATGGCGTGGTGAAAAATGGTATTAAAACAAACGGTGTTGTTCAAAACGGAGTTATTCCAAACGGAGTAATGAACAATGTTACTAAAACTATGGACGAGGCTAAAACGAAAGAGAAACGAAAACACATATCTGGCTATTTGAATCTTATAGCAAACTGCATTGATAATTTTACACATGGCTTGGCTGTCGGAGGATCGTTCCTCATCTCTTTCAGATTAGGTGCTTTAACTACATTCGCAATTTTAATACACGAGATTCCGCATGAGATCGGTGACTTTGCTATACTTTTAAAAAGTGGCTTCAACAAATGGGATGCAGCCAGGGCTCAATTGTTGACTGCAACCGGAGGAATCTTGGGGGCGCTCGTTGCGGTGCTTTGCTCTGGAGATGGAATTGGTAAGGCTCTTGCAAAAATTCTTTATTAATAAGGAACAAAAGAGGAAAAAGGAAATTCCGTATGGTCTTCTAATTTTCATTCTAAACGTTGCAGAATCAAAAACAAGTTGGATATTGCCATTCACGGCAGGTGGATTTTTGCACATTGGCATGGTGTCGATTTTGCCTGAACTGCTCAATGAAACTTCAGCGAAAGAGTCCATGAAACAACTGGGAGCCATTTTAATTGGCATCACGTTAATGGCAGTATTAACAATTTTTTGCGACTGAGATTGTAAATACTCTCTTGTGTGGAGAAAATGGACGCATTACCTAATCATATTTTATTAACTCGATCGCTAAACTTCTCTTTTCTCCACGCAAGAAAAACAGCGCGAGGCAAGAGTTTCACATCCGTCACACAGTTTACATTCCAAAGAAAAATAATCTGTATCTCGATTTTTTGAGACTTTACTCACGTTGCTTTAATGATTGTTTTTGTTTTTTTTTTAATTTTTTCTTTTTGTTTTTATTGAACACAATAAGAATTTTTTTTTTAATGAAATCTAAATTTATATATATGTATATATATATAATATATATATAACGCGATTGATTGCAAAACAAAAATATTTTCATGAGAATTTTTAATGTAATTTTTATTTATCAATTTATTGTGCACACTCTTCTGAAAACCATCGTGTGATTCGACGATGAATGATGAGTTTAAAATGTACATACTTATGTAAAGAATAGTTTTCCTCAGTGTGGCCAGTATGAGGTACTTTGTTCCCAGTGGTCAGGAAGAACACTGAAAATATATTATTTTTTTATATAGATATATAAGATAAAAAAAAAATAACGCGTGATAATACGGTTTTCCTTCTCAAATTTAATAGAATGCGCGTAACGTTTGTATAACTTCAAAGTGATACTATATTATGAATTTGAATCCATTTTTTTTTTTTTTTAGTTAAATAATTTGATTTATTAAAGTAAAACGTCAATGTTCCAATTCAAACTTTCCCCACTAAAACTGTGATTAAGTTAATTATTTTTTGTTTGAAGATAAAACAAAGCTATTTCTTAGATATTCATTTTTATATAAAACAACACTGACGTTTCGCTTTATATAAAATGATTTTAAAAATTTAAATGATATTAATCATTTTACGATAATTTTTATCGATGCTGTTGCATGCTCACTGAAAGAACGTTATACAGACAGTGATTCTAAAAAAATAAAATGGTTTATCTTAAAGGATTTTTGGCGAAACAGAACACGACTGAATCAGTATTGTTGAGTTTGTGGAATGTAAATCATTGAAGAATTTAAAACAATTTGAATTATTTTGCACAAATTGAATATTTATTATTGAAAAAAGAATGATGTATAAAAAGTGAATTTTGCGAAAGGTATGCACTCTGTGAGTTGCGTAAGATCCTTGTTTCTATGATTCATGTAAATAGGACTGGGGTAATTGTTACCCTTGTGAAATTATGCATTATGGGCCAGTCTTTCATGGTCAAATAAAGTATGTAGAAAATTGTTCATATAATAAAACTGTACCTTATTAAGTCTGTCATTTTTTAATTTTATCTTTCAGTTTTAAATGTAATTTTTTATCAACGTTAAATTATAAACCAGAGTACATGGGTCGTTTTAATATCAATCCTATGTGAGTTAAATCTGTTTAATTTTGCATTTTCTCTCAATAAAAAATTACTATCATAATTTGAAATTGAAGCATGAATTAGCATGTTATGCATATTAGGCATAGTTACATAGTTACTATGACAACGAATTCTTCAAAACAAGTTTTCTTTCCACTTGTTAAATGCACCTTTTGTTGCAATTCGAAAGCAATAATGAAAGTTTGACAAAGATAATATTTTGCTTAATTTCTTTTCATTTTTTGAAGTTTAGTGAAGCAAATATATTGATTTTGTAACAATCCTCAAGTTAGTGATAGTTAATCGAAACAATATTTTTTGAAATTCATGTGTCTTTCTTTCGTCTGTAAATGTGTTAAATACATTTTCATACAAATTGTGAGATAATTATTTTTTTAGTATTTTTATAGTTTTATTCCATTATCAATTTTGTAATTTGTCTTCTGATGTCCAATAATGACGATTCCCATGTGGAAAGGCGACTTAAAATTGTATTGGTGGGAGATTCTGAAGTGGGAAAAGTAAGTTATCTAAAACATATAATTTTTAATGTTTCCAATAATTTTAGACTGAGAAAGTTATCATTAGCACGTCACAGAAATTGTATTCTCAACATGTAAAAATAACTTTTAGTATTCAGAGAAATGAAGGCCATAACATTTTTATTTTTAGACGAGCATAGCAATAAAATTTTGTTACGACGAATTCACAAGACAATATACTCCGACTGCAGGAATTGATTTTTTTCTTAAGAACCTAAGTCTTGGATCATGTCGAAATGTAAACCTTCATCTTTGGGATGTGAGTGGAATAGCCCTTCGTGGGAACATGTTGGAAACATTTTTATTTGGTGCTCAGGTACTTGATTCATATACAAAAATGACTTGTTGAAACCACATCACTTTTCTTATTCAATTCCAAAATTTCTTTTGATTATAGATCATTCTTCTTGTTTACGACGTTACAAATAATTCTAGCTTTAACGTGCTATATGAATGGATGGCAGGAATTAAAAGCTTGATAGATAATCAACACGAAAATCCAGTTATTGCCATAATAGGAAATAAGTGTGATATGGAACATCAGAGGCAAGTCAAACGTGATAGATCCCATCGTTTTGCAGCTGAAAATGGTTTACCTTATTACGACATGTCTGCAAGAACTGGCGAATCTGTAAGTTTGTATTTTTTAATCATTAAAATGTTTGACAAATTTTACTTATTTAAAAATTTATATTCAGGTATCATTATGCATAGCAAACTTGGCAGCTCAAGTTTTAGGTGTAAGATTAACTAGAACTGATCAAGATTTCCATAGGCCAATAGTCACTGCAGAAATAGGAGATACAGTTGATGTACCGACGATTAAAAATGTCGTGAAAAGGTTTCCCAATAAAAAGAATAATCAACTTGCCAATTCAAATTCCACGTCAACTAAATCTCCAGTATGTTCAGTACAATGAATTTATATAGAAAAATATTCAAGTTGAATAGAAACTACATTGGAAGTACAAATAAATAATTTAGACAACGTAAGTACATTGAAATTTTCCATTTAGCGTTACTGAAATTTGACTGAAATAAGAATTAATCAGATGGGTCTGTTTCAGTATTCCACAAAGTGCCTTAAAATCAACCAGTTCGATCAACAGCAACTAAAATAAATTTTTGCAAAAAAAAAATTGTACTGAATATTAAAACTTGTCAAACATATTTTGTAAGATATATTGAAATATACCGATAGTTTAGGGATGAATAATTTTATAAATTACAATTTTAAAAATTACAACATATTTTATTAGTGAATTATTTTTCATTCAAATATAAATACAATATTGATTATAAGCAATATATGACGTATACAACAACATTCCAAAGTCATACATTTCGCAATACACAGACATGTTTTTTACGTACGATGTAATAAAATGGTAAAATATGAAAAGGAAGACTTGAAAAGATTCATTCCTCTTCCCTTTAAAAATTTTAACAACTTATGTCATTATTATTTCTTGAGAGAATAAAAAGAAATGTAAAAATCATTAAAAAATAATATCTTTTAATCATATATGTTTCTCAAATATCTTTATATAAGCTTATTTCTAGTTATAGATATACAATTTTTGAATGTAATGAGGAACTAAGAAACAATTATTTATTTGAACTACATCACAATTTTATCATTACTTTTATATAATTTCGTTTGCGTTTCTCTTACTATCATCTATATATTAATGACTTACTTACAATTTTTCTTAATTTCGATTATACCTTTTGTTTTATTACAGACCACTTAAAAATATTTTTTTTCATACATACGATGTTTTAGTAGAAAATGTAGTCATCGATTTTTATCATTTAAAATGAGACATAAAATAATATCACAAATTTAACAACATTCTGAAGATAACAAAAACAATATTCTAAATAATGTTTTATTACTTCTTTTACAGGCAAAAAGAATTTATTCCTAAACGAAATTCGTACGATGTTATAATCGTTACGAATTGTTTTAAAATGAAAAGAAAGATACATATTTAATCAGATCTATATCTGCTGAGGGAAAATATTTTCATTGTCTCGTTTTTCTGTTAGTCTGCGACTAACATTCATTAACAATGGTAATTTATGATAATAATGATAAATGATTCCATGTACAACCATTTTGTAAAAGTTAAAATATGGAAGATAGCGTAATGAAATAAATGATTGTATCACTACAGATAAATCTGACATAAAATCCTACAAAAAAAAACGTAAACTAACCGTATGCCTCTTTACAGCTATCGAAAGACGAAGATTTAATGACAAGATCAAAAACAGTAAATTTAAATAACTTACTCAGATCAATAGTTATTCGAACTTTTCTACTTTTCGCGAAAAAAGTAAAATACAATAATTTACGTAATCATCATTGTGTAGAAAATTGGTTCAACAAATTCTACAGAATGACTTTCTAATCCATCGTTTAACAATCAAATTACAATTCTGTCTTGACTAAAGGTCTGGTGGGCCAACTGTTTTTCTCCAGGAGTTTCTCTTTAGCTTCCCAGTACAAGTTCACCTTGTCATTCAAAGGTACCAAAAAGGTTTCAATCCACTCTTCAACAGTATAATTGTCATAAATCCCATTCATAGCAACCCTCATCTCTTTCTCAATATAAACCACTTCCATTTTGTACCTATCCAAATCCACCATCGCTGTTTCCACGTGACTTGGACTCGAGAATCCATACTTGATATTATAGGGTTTCACCCAACCTTTGAAAGTATTGCCTTGTTCCATTTTGATTAATTCCTGGTTCAGTGCAAAAAGTCTCAAGGTTGCGGCGTATACCAATGATCCTAAATATTCGCACTTGGTCCAGGCGTACTGTGGTTCTGGGACGCTCAAAGAAACTGGAGAATCACACTGCAATTTTTGCAAAATATGTCCAGGAACTTCGATTGGGAATTCACTGAGATCTGACGATTGGAGTACAGCTAAATTGATGGCTAAAGATGGCAGAGCAGATGGCAACAGTTCACAGAGGATACTGAAATGATCGTACCTTTGCCAACCTGTCAGAAAAACCCCTTTGAACGTGATCCATTTGGAGTAGGTGTTGATGATTTCCAACCATCTTTCATGATTCTCAATGTGATACGAAATGTCTGTATAGTAACTGTCAGGAGCTGTTGCACCCTTGAAAGCAGACGCAGCCCAAACTGACTTCCAAACTGTCATGTAGTTCTTCCAAAGTTGTTCATTTAAAGTCGATCCAGGGTCCGCTGTGTACTTCCACACGACTGGCTCCACTGCTACGTTCAAACCCCTATTGTACAGAAATTAAATTACATCAGTTAAATCTACCGAAAATGATAATAATAAGATTGTCATTATTACGGACCTCTCAATGATTTCTTGAGGTTCTATTTCCCTGAACTCATCGTCCCACATGAGAATCGTAATTTGCGGATAGTGTGTCTTTATATAATTCGTGACCTTGACTATGTGATCCAAGAACAATTGCTTCTTACTCCACATGCGTCTAAACAACACGTCCTGACACTTGGGGCATTCCCCAATTTGGTACACTTCGTCAGCGCCGATGTGCAGATGTTCAATCGTTGGATGAGCTGCAATAATTTGATCAATCATTTCATGAATGACCTTCATTGACTTATCGTTTGACGGGCACAACACTTGGGGATAATTGAAGACCTCTCGAATGTCTTTGTACTGTTCCAACTTTAATACAAATTCAAAGTGACCAAAAGTTTGAATCAACGGTATAATTATCAAATTGTTATCCCTGGCCAATTTTTGGATCGTGGCAATGTCATTTTTCGTGTAACTGTTTCCCGCTGCGATATTTTGAAGGTCGCCCTGGTAAGGAAACATGTCCTCGTATTCCATAAGGATGCCAGTGGCTCCTAGATCTTTGAGAAGTGGAAAAAAGTAGGTATAGTAAGACATTTTAAAAGGGGCTCCTTTGAGATCCAAATGAACGATCTTGTGACCTTGAAATAAGGGAACATTGTCAGGATTTTGCGAGTCAAAGCTTTTGGAGTTCCTCCAAGGTCGTGCCGTGTACTCGTTGGCGAAACCATCGTCCTTGGAACGAAATCCAAGTTTTTCACCGACTCCATTGTCATTAATGACGGCTCCGAGGAAAAAGTAAATGAATAATATTAGGGACAAGCCAACTGTGACGACGATCGTCAGAAAAGCTCTGCTTCTGTGACGAATCATATTTTATCTCAGAATTTATGTCATATTTATGTTAAAATTGTCAAGGATAATTAAGTCCATAGGACCCCTTTAAGCTCTGATAAAATTATTATTCAGCTTAACTGAGCTTAAATCGTGGCAGCTATTGATATGTAAATGATACTCATTACAAGTAATCAGCGGAGTTTGTTGCATAATAGTATAATCGGCAAATAGCAGTTATCAATGGAAATCCAAGTGTAAGAATGCTTTCCCATTGGGATTTTAGTCTTAAATTTGCGTCCAGTTAAATCCAGCAAGCGGCGCGCACGCACACACACGCACACGTCTATGATCTTGACTAACGATTCTACGAAAAGTACTTATGAATGATGATGTATTTACAAAGTGTTAACCTTACTCATATGAAATTATATATAAACAGGGCTTCCACATCGTTGTCAGGTTTGGGTAAGGTCAGTGTTGCCATGTCTACTGATTCGCAATTCAATTTCGCAATAAAAGGTTGAAACATTCTGCGAAGCGCAGAAGTCGATGAAACGAGTATAGAATCAGTCAATGAGAGAACACACCGTTACCCCAGTGAAACTAAGATCAGGCTCGTTCGTTGCTTAGCGAACGTGCTATCAGCTCAATATAACCACTGTACGACGCGCGTTCTTCCAGCAACTCGCGTGGTGCAATTTTTACACTGGGGTAATACGAGTATATTCTGGTCAATATTTCATTGGAACTTGCACCGTTCTAATTTGATTCGAATGTAGATGAATATTATACATTTTGTAATTTATAGATGGTTCCAGTATATTTTAGTTAATGATTCAAATATTACAGTATAAAATTTCGTATTCTATTGATTTTCGAATCACACTTCTATTCTCAATTAAAAAGGAATTCGTAAATCAATGATATGATTTTTAAACATTAGCTTAATAACCATTTAATTAATTAAGGGAAATTTATTTTTGAATATAAGCATTGTATAAAACCAAGAAGCTTATATTAATGAACTTAATATTTTGTAATAATGAAGGCATCATTTCGAGTGACTTAATAAAGCCTGAACATTAGAACGAATAATACAAAAATATAAATATTTTTTTCTTTAATTTTAAGTCATTTATAATTAAAATAAAATCTATATGAGAATTTTTAAGTGATTCTGCTGATTCTTGGTTCTCGTGTACATCGACTTGTTTTGCTCGATAAGTGAACGATCGCGAATGACATGACTTCCACGTAGATTCTGCGTTGCCTTACAGACAACAGATAGAAACCTTCAACATTTGACTGATTAATCGTCAAACGAAACATCCCACTACTTCCGAACCGTCGTTTCTCGTTGGTTGAAAACGCATCCCAGCTCTCCAGAGTTTCTATTTAAAGAGACGAAGAATATGTTATGTTCATCAGCGTTCTAATTTTTCTTCACGCAACAAAAGCGAGGACGACACGCCCGCGAAAATACCAAATCGGTTGATTTCCGTACAATAAAGTCATAGATATGACTCGTCGATTTGTAAAATAAATTTCATTTCGTACTGAATTTTATTACGCGCAATAAACGTGGAAAACATGATTGATCATGCATAAATACGCGCGACTGGAAATTTAGATGTTACAATCGCGATGACGATCATGACAAATTGGACGAGATGATAACTAAAACATTTTGGATGATTGATGGCTGTAATAGTGTTGCTTATTATTTTCTAACGGGAGTTTCGTATGTTGCGAATTTGGTTTTCACGTTAATTTGATTTGGCATGACAATTATGGAGGTGCGACGTATGTCCAGGTGGAACGTCCTCAGCGTCGAAGCAGCGCTCCAACAGTTGAATGTCTATGAGAATGGCGAAGATGCTGAGCCACTTATTTGGCGTTCTAATACGGTGAGATTAAGAAATTACCATTTCTTAATTTACTATTGACAATAAAAAAAAAATCGTGATATTAAATCTTTGAACTTTACATGGAATCAAGAATTTGGGACTTATTCAAAGAAATGTAAATTTATATTATTCAAATAGATCGGATAAATCGTTTTAAGTAGTATAAGTCAATATATATGGAAACAGGACATCCTTTGTTTTTTCTCGACCTGAACTTAAGGCTTGCCAGATAATTTCAGTCATTCAATGTACATAATGTATCATTACTTTTTCCCCATTAAGCATTTCTAAAACTGATTCTGTCATTATTTTCGAAACATTAATCTCCTTTTGATCGAACTAATTAGAAGTGACATTTAAACATAAGTTTAAAGAAAAACAAACTTATGGAATAGAAGGTCAAGAAAACGCGTCAAAAAGTGTCAGTGGTCCCTCGAAGAACATTGTTAAGACATTCTCAAACGAATGGCTTAATTCCAAAACGCTTCTGTTTGCACTGTCGCCAATCATCCATCGGAACCAAACGACTCCCCTCGAGTCAATCAATGACATTTCCCCGGAATGCAAATAATTTGCAAAATTCACTGTTGTGCATCCAAATCGCGAGTTTAAAATTAAGTCTCAACCAATTCCCCACGGGATATATTTAGGAAGCCTGCGCGTGCGCGAACGGATTCAAGTCTCGCGAATCTCGTGTACTCGCTTAGCGCGTAACATATATCGGTTTTTTTTTTTATTAATGTGACAGCTCGAATTAATCAATTAACATTTAAAGTAGTCGTTAAAATCGCAACGCAGAATCGGATATTAAATTTGTAGTTTTTAGAAGTCCCTGTTACAAGGATAATTTGGCGAAATGGAGGGCCTGGATGTTTGGGGTCAGATCGCGGTCGAGACGTCTCAGATGTATGTCTCCGAAGGCGGTGTCATCAAAAGCCGTTTCGCCAACACTGTAAGTCGTCGGAGACTGCAAGCTTAGAGAGTTGACAGGGTTCCCAGACTTAGACTTTAGGATGCTTAACATTTTTTGAGCCTTTTTTCAAAAAGTCCTTACAGTATTCATTGTTAATTATGAACTTAGAAAAGTTCCTTGGTCGAACTTTTCTGACTATCAAAATTCTTATGAAATTTGTCGATCGGTTGAGGTGCTAAACTTTTTAAACGATTGGAAAAAAAAAAAACTTTTTCACATCACTTTTTCTGAATTTTAGTTATATATATTTTTTCCATAGATTTTTGAAGCTTGTGCAAATTAATGTATAATTTTCATTTTCTAATAAAGTAGTAAAGTCTTGCTTGCTTCCAGTAGTTGAGAATACATCTAATTAGATAATAACACTGAAGCCAGCAAAAGAAAAGAACTGTTGTGGTTTCTAGAGTTGGTGAACTTCCATAAAAAATAATAGGGTTAAAAGTTAATTATACAAAACATCTCATTTTTTAGAATATAGTTTGTTTTAAAAAATCACCAATTGAGAATTATTGCAAAATGAAACAGACACAATTCTTATCATTAATAAAATGAATTACTATCTTTTTATAGACAATAGAGAAACTCCCAGACAAGGTAATCCTAAACGTCTTCAGTTACTTGTCTCATCGAGAAATCTGCAGGGTAGCACGTGTCTGCAAAAGATGGAAGCAAATAGCATATGATACTCGACTATGGAAACATGTTTCATTGAGACCTGAAATCAGTGGTTTACACGTTGGATCGTTGGACAATCTTCTACAGCTTATAAGGTATTAAAAATTCAGCAACAACTAAAAACTTTCAAGGCAAAAACAAATTTTATAAACAATTTCAGTGTACGTTTTGGGGCATCGTTAAGATACATCGAACTTCCAATCGAACTCATCACTCACACTGTGCTTCACGAGTTGGCAAATAAATGTCCAAACCTGACTCATATGCTTCTTGATTTCTCAACTGCTATGCAGTTACATGACTTTTCCGAGATGCAGGCATTTCCTACAAAATTAAAGTACATGTGCATATGCTTGTCTGAAGTAATTTTCATGGAAGGTTTCATGAGGAAAATTTATAATTTTATTAATGGCCTGGAAATATTACATTTGATAGGTTTGTTCAAATACAGTTTTTTTTTCAAAGATTAAAAGATTCTAACGATTGTTAAGCTTATATATATACGTAATTATTGTGTTTGAAGGAACCTACGAAAAAGTCGAAGAGGAAGAAGAGGAAATCTACGAGGTCATTAATGTTCATAGATTGAAATCAGCTACTCCCAATTTGCGAGTAATAAATTTATACGGAATAAATTTCGTGGATGATTCGCACATAGACGCATTTTCATCTAATTGCATTCAACTCGAATGTTTAGCTGTGAATTTCTGTGCCAAAGTTACAGGGTCAACAATGAAAACTTTATTTCAAAGAAGCAGACGACTCAAGTGTTTATTAATGCAAGGAACTAGTACGTTCTACGAAACAACATCTTTCCTAATGATATTCATAAAACAAATATTCAAATTAAATGTCTCTTCAAATAAGAAAGTTTCATCCCTTGAAACTTTCTAAACACTTAATTGAAGGAATATTGCAATTTTTCCAGATCTTCAAAGTGAACACGTAATGCAAGTCGAATGGGAAAAATCCAGCGTACAAGAACTGGATGTGACTGCAACAGATTTGTCAACTGAGTGCCTTATAGATATGTTGACCAGAATTCCTGGTTTACGTTTTTTGAGTGCTGGTCAATTGAACGGTTTCAATGACAGTGTATTGAAGGCTTGGACGGAAGTGGGGAATCCTCGCAATCTCATAGCTCTCGACCTGGACAGTTCGGACAATTTGAGCGACGATGCTTTGCACAAATTTCTTTCGAGACACGGTCACCAACTTTGGGGCTTGTCCCTCTCTGGAATGCCTCATATAACCGATCAACTTTGGCAAAGTGTTTTGCCGATTTTGACGAATGCAAAATAAGTATCTTTGCTAATTTTTAAATCTTTCTTCTTCTTATCGTAAATTAAAAATTTGGTTTTCCAATGTTTTCATTACATAAGTTTTAATCGAAAACAAATCTTTACTTTCAAAGTTATTGACTTTCCAAGATTATAAAATGAAACTGTTTTTTGAAATATTTTAAGATTCTTGTAATGGGCACTCAAGAAAGACTAGGAGTGAATATTCACGTCGATCAGCTAATGGACGGCATTGCAAACAACTGTCCTAATCTGGAGCGTCTTGAATTAAGATGGGATCCGGAAAACCTTCGATTTTCGGACAAAAGTCAGAAGGCGATTGACATTCTACGAGTTAAGTGCGTCAAGTTAAGGTGTCTTGTTCTTAGGTGAGTTTTACATAAATATTATTCTATTATTTCTCCATTAAAAAACAAAAACAGAATTTAAACTAATTGATTGTTCTGAAATTAATCTAATTCAGTACTTTGTGCAGTGACGGGAGGTACTACGAGATAGTGAAAGCGAACTTCGAAAGAGCTGACAGATTAACGGTGGTCCGGACTACGACCTGTTCAAGAGTCTCCAATTATTATTTGCTTCAAAATTATAAAGATTTGATCTTCAACTGATTTCCATTTTGTTAATGTTAAGAACCAAAAATTATACATGAACAATGTACATATATTATTTATTTAAGAAGATATTTATTTACGAAATAAAGGCAGTTAAGTCTTTTTCTATATTGTTTGTGAAACGATATATTTCAATTTAGTAATGTTTTAAGAATTTAACGGCGTGCTTCCGGAAGTTCTGAATTACCTCTAAGTGTCAAAGATAAATGTCTATTTCCTAGTAAATTCCAATCGCGCAAAACAACCCCTTTGGTTATTCGCAGAGCGTAACTGTACTTTCTGCACTATCGACTTCGTGCAAAAAATCTAACTCAACGCAGATAAATTAGGAACACCATAAAACACCTGTGTAAAAATTTGCAATTCCGTACAAAGGATGACTCTACAAGTCTCTCCACAATCCCAATATTATCTGTTACCCTGCGTTCCTTAAATTCATTAATAATCAATGAAGTCATGCAAAATTTTCAATCGCACGTTTATTCGCAGAATCACAAACAACCCCTTCTCATAAAGAACCTACCAAAAAACATTCAAATCCAAAACAAAAAAGAACCAAAAGAAAATTCAGTAAAAACTACCCCTTCTCTGAAAAATTTTTGCAAATAAGGTAAAAAATTTGCAAGAAAAAAAAAACAAACCGAACGGGAGGTGGTTCGCGCGGGGGAAACAATGGGGAAACAGTCTGTCGGATTTCCTGATAATGTGCGCGACTGGAACAATGCCCTGGTAATTCGGTAACGTGCAAACTCAGGGGCGGAACTCGGGTCTTCGTGCGAAACGGCGCTCATTAAATTAGCATTGATGAAAGTAGTTATAATCGATGCGCACGGTGCCGGAGAGTGGCCGAAGCGCGAAGGGACAATAATTTGAGGCCGCCCGGTCGTTGTTGGCTGTCGCCACCGTAAGCGAGAAAATTCGATTAAAGTTCTCGCGCATGGCCGAAAGGAAATTCTGCATTTCTCGCGAATTTCTCAGAGGCTGTCAGGTGGCACCACGACCACGGCCGGGGCACTTTTGGCGCAGCGTCTCGCGAGTATGTAGCGCGAGGGTAATAGTGCACTTGCAGGTTATAACAGATAGAGATAGAGAGAGAGAGGGGGGAGAGAGGGAGCGGGACAGCCAGCGCAAAAAGAAGTTCCGTCCGCGAGAGAGGTGTGCGAGGCCCTGCATTTTCGCCCGGGGGGTGAGATTGCTGTGATTTAAATGTTCTCGCGTTTCTTCGTGTTCTTTCAGTTTTTGCGTTGATATACAGTTTTTATCCTTTTTTTTTTTTTACTTTCGTACGTGCCTTTTTATTTTTCAGACAAAACACGAACACGAGCATCATACACACAGCCACACGCACACCGAGACAATGTTATCAATTATTTTTTTATTGCATTTTATATGTGCACCGAATTGCAGTTATGTGAGATCGACGCAATTTGCTTCCCGTTATGGCTGTTTGATGTTTAGCGATCGTTTCTTTCTTTTCTCGTTAGTTACTGCGCGACAGGTGTGCCTTCTATGGCTCTTTAATGACTGTTTATTAGCTATCGCATCAGCGTTTCACGTTTTAATTTTTTTTCTTTTCTTTTTTTTTTTAAATATTCTGCACATGGTAATGTTTATTATGCATTCAGGAATTGCGTTTTATGGATATGGAACGATAATTTGTTATGGTGTTTTTTCTAATTGTTAAGAAGTCCTGATTGGGTTACGTAGAAAGAGAAAAGATTTGGTTGACGTTGAAATGGATTTAAACCTGGACAGTGTTAAAAAAAGGGTCGTCCTCAGGATGTTTTTTATGGAGGAACACATGTGTGATGTACACATCGATACGCGAATGTCTGATCGTGATGTAAACATTGGTCGAGATAACAGGAAGTATTAGGTGATCAGTGCAAGGAATATAAAAAGAAAATACAAAAAAAAAAAAAATCCCGACAAAACGACCCCTAACAAAAACTCGTACCATAAATTTCCGCCTAAACTTTTCCTTTTTCAATTTTCAATATACAATTTTCTCTTTATTCTCGCATTTCTATTCCTCGCGTGCCTTCCTCTTCATTTTTTTCCCTAAATAAATTTACCGCGCATTTCAATTCCTCACACCAACTCGTTCTAATCTCAATTGAAAAATGCATGTGTTCTTTTTAAAAGTCAAACATTTATATTACATCCACAAAATTCATCCGCGTGCATAATAAATATAAAATTTGTTACTAAAGCAAAAAAAAAAAAAAAAAAAAAAAAAAAAAGGATGAAAAGAAAAAAAATGTGGAAGGATAATGATGATAACCAGGTGACCGACCGATTCTCATAGCCATTACCTTCGGTACAAAATAATACGGTTTTGAAGTACAGGCACGTATTGCCTATAATCTTAGCCATAAAAGTTTCACCGTGTAAAACTCTGGTAACTGGCAATGAAATTAACCCATCTGGGTACAGCGTAGGGGCGTACTAGGCCAACGCGACGCAACTAGTTGATTTATTGGTGCTTTCGCGCAGTGAAAACTAGCTGGGTGGTCGAATTAGATTACGACGCGTGCACAAATTGCTTTATTCAAATGCAATTCTGGGGTGGCACGACTTATTTATGCAGACTATAAAGAGGAGAGAATATCATAGATCAGCACTCGAGTCTTTTTACGTAACAGCAGATTACGTTGCACTTCATTTTTTTTTCTCCCTCTCTCTCTCTTCTTTTTTTTTTTATCATTCTATCTCTCTCTCTCTGTATTTTTTTTCCTTCTTCTTTCTTTTCATTTGTATCATGCACCGTTCGGTACTCGAGCGTATCGTTTTGTACACGCTTTAAACACCCGCGACGAAATTGAATTATAAATGTTCGATGAGAATTTAAAGCTTGCGATAAATTGAAGTAATGGGAAAATTTGCATCCTTTGACGGTTGAAAATCGTTTTTCAATTTTAGATATAGATTTCTAATGCTCCCGAAGAAAAGCACAGAGATGTGTTTCTCGAGTGCTTTTTTATATGTCATATATTATATGTCAATGCAATTTCTTTTTCTTTTTTTTTTCGCTGCATAAAAAATTTATTGTTGTTATTTCCAAATTTTGGTCGACGATTACAGTATCACCAAACGTGTAAATCTGTTTTATCTGAAAAGCAGTTCTTTCTATTGGCTTTTGCTCATCACGACATAGGGAGTTAAGGCAAAATTGAGTTAAGACATTACCTGGTCAATCGCGCTTCCTGTATATCTATAGCTGCAAAGTGACAAATCAAATTAGGATCGGGTAACCAGAGTTTACGGTTATGGAATTTGGTTATTATTAACAAGTTTAGGACCAAAACTATCGGATTAT